>JZSA01004929.1:0-13324 GCA_000956155.1 Cotesia vestalis | reverse complement strand
ATACACAGACACAGTGACACCCTCTCAGGAATAGTCAGGGAAGCTTCCTAGGACCTCAAAACGTCGAGATGAAAACTCGATTTTTTTAAAACTGGGTAAAACCAATAACTTCCCGATTTTTTGAAAATCATTGATTTTCTTAGCGGGAAGTTAAAAACTCAATTCAAAACTTGTTTAAATTGCTGTAATGGATACAAATTACGATGCTGATCACTAGTCTATAAATCTATTAGAGCTTAGAATTGTGTTAAAATTATACGGCCACACCCTGTTCAAAGTCTGATTACCGCTTTGAAAATTTGGAGGTATAGTTCAACACTTAAACTTATATATGGAAATTGTAGTTTATGTCTTTGCAAAAAATATGTATTGTTTAGAAAATACTATTCGATCGAGTGGTACAATTTTTTTGTAAAAATGATAATTTAGTGTTTATTTCACTGATTGTTTGGCTTACGGTTTAGTACCTTTTTCATGGAGAAAAATTTTGAAAGAGGTTGACCCTAAAGGCCATTACTTCAACTTCCTGCTAATTCCATATCTAAGCGCTGATAATCGCACTTGTTATATTTTGAAGCTTTTCGAGCCTAAAAATTTAATTTTCGTGTCATCATGAGATCTCCAAGCTCAGAAGTCTGCAAGCTTAGGAAAACACTATTTTTTGAATTTCAAAATCGCAATAACTTTTGAATGAATGAACCGGTTTTCATTGAGATGGTAGCATTTAACGTAGTTCTCTTAATTCTATGATAAACTTTTAAAGGCGAATCGATCAGACCGGAAATTTCTGTTTAATTAAAAAAAAACATTTTTTAGTAGTATTTTAAGTTGATCGGTCAGACCGTTTGAAAGTTATATTAAAAAAACCACGTTTAAAAAATTTATTTTTTGTCGTTTTTTTTAGATTTCTCACAATCTGCCGGTCTAAATCAGTCCAATTTATATCCGAAATCTAAGTTTAGTCAAGCCCTTTTGAATAGCGCCAACGGCAATAGAATCGGTCAAGCCGTTCAAAAATTGTAAGAGGTTGACACACGCACGCGCGCGCGCGCACACACACACACACATGTACAAACAAATGTACAGACATTATCGCGAGAGTAGTCAGAAAAGCTTCCTGAGATCTTGAAACGTTGAGATCTAGTGAAAACTCGATTTTTGCAAATTGGAGTAAAACCAATAACTTTCCGATTTTTGAAAATCTTGGATTTTTTCAACAGGAAGTTAAAAATAACATCAATCGGCTATTCTTGACATGTTACCTTTTCAGTTGACAGAAATGTAATTGCTTTGATTTGTAATTGAGAAAATTTACAGCAATCAATTCCCATATCATTGAATTATTATATCATGCGCATATTACTCATAATAAATATAATTATCATTATCGTTATTTATTTATTTATTTGGCCATAAAGTCGAAACTTCTTGTGGTAATTCACAAGTAATACATTAATTTTAAACAGTATAGTATAAATAAAAAGATCTAATATAATTAGCCTATGATTATTCAAACAATTATCATATAATCGACTCATTCATCAACATAACAGTAATATTTACATCAATTTTCGTTAATAGAATACTCATAACAAGAATTAAGAAACTCATTAAATGTAGGTTTTGACGTACAACAATTAGGTAATTGATTCCATATTTTAATAGCAGATACTAAAAAAGATTTGTCATATTCCACGCTATGATAATTCGGCAATACACGATAATCTTGACGAACATCTCCTCTTCGGAGGCGAGGTTCGAATAGATGTAAATCCTGGCTAATTAATGGCTTCTGATTTAAATATAATGCCTTATAAATAAGACATGATAAAAAGAATTCATGCCTCAACTTAAGAGTAAGCCATTTTTAATCTTTATAATATAGAGTGACATGTTCATATAACCTGCTGCGACCAAGATGAAGTATCTTGTAATATGGTACCTAAATATTTTACTGAATTACTGTATTCTATAACTCGACCGTTGAGAATAATGTTAGGGATGTTTAAATTTTTTACCTCACCTAATTTTTTAGCAATGCCACACATTATGGATTTAGTTTTATCGAGATTAAGCTTTAATCCATTTTTACACGCTTTATATTAGCTTCACTTGTATGTATGTTTGTATGTTTGTATGTTTGTAACCGACTTCTTTGGGCGCGATTTTGACGCACTTTAAACGGCCAGATTTCGTTCAAACTTTGTAGAGGAGCGATGGCAATACACTAATTTGATAAAATTCTTTCATTTTTCAATTTCCAAAATAAAATTTTTGTTAATTTATATAATTTTTATCTATAGTCGATAAGGCAAGAATTTTAATTTTAATTTTTTTTACAAATTTCTCTATAATCCATAAAGCAAGAATTTTAATTTCCAACCATTATTCTTAGTCGGTTTATCTAATGTTAATAAATTTTCGAACACCAAAGAGAATTTTTAATTCAACAAAACAAACGATAGTTTAAAAAAAAATTAAGAATCACGCTTTTATAAATAAACCAAACTAAAAAGTAGAAAATAAATAATAGTTTAAAAAACTAAAAAACACGCTTTTTATAGAAAACCGAATTAAAAAAATAGAAATTAAGATTTAATGAATTTAAATTAAGAATTGTGTTAAAAATTTCAATAAATATAAATCAATAATAGTGTGAATAAAAAAAAATTATTTCATTTTAAAAAAAGCGTGGGGTGCTTTTTAAGATATTATCAAAATGATAATCATTCTACTCATATCTGTCAATAAAATATTTATAACTATTGACACCATGCACCCCACGTTTTTTTTAAAATGAAATAATTTTTTTTTTATTCACACTATTATTAATTTATATTTATTGAAATTTTTAACACTATTGTTAAGTTAAATTCATTAAAACTTATTTTCTATTTTTTTAGTTCGGTTTTCTAAAAAAAGCGTGTTTTTTAAACTATTATTCATTAATACACCACTCTTAAATTATCTTAATCTCATCATTAGGAGTCGTAATACAGCTATTTATATCACAAGTTTTACAATTCAAATAAATTGCCAAATCATCCGCATAAAATAAATGCTTACAACGTTTTAATAATGCACCTAAATCAATAACATAAATAGAGTAAAATAACGGTCCAAGAACACTTCCTTGAGGCACGCCGCTTATAGTTTCTTTCCATGCAGACATACCAATATTATCAACTCGTACAGCTTGTAATCTACCTTTTAGATATGACGTAATCCAATCTATGACACTATTCGCAAATCCCATCGCTTTCAGCTTATGAATCAATATATCAAGAATAACAGAGTCAAACGCTTTACTTAAGTCAAATAAAACAGCGATAGTAATCATAGAATCACCCATACTTAGTCGAATGTCATCGCAAAATTTTAACACAGCATCTTGCGTATTCAATCCAGTTCTGAAAGCTGTTTGATAGTCATCAATAATCCTATTGGTAGTTAAGTAATGTATAATTTGATCATGAACGCACCTCTCTAACGATTTTGAAAGTGTACAGAGCAGCGATATTGGCCTATAATTAGTTAACTCCTATGGAGAGCGTACTTTCGGTAAAGGTAATACGTAGGATAGCTTTCAGGCCGAAGGGAAACTACTTGTCGAAAGAGAGAAATTAAATAATTCAGTGATTGATTCTAAGAAATATGGAGCTCAAACTTTATACGGTTTTATATCAAAGTCATCCGGTCCTCTTGAGCTAGATGCTATCCTCATTATCGCTTTTTTAACATCAGAACAATTAAGAGCTTTGAATTCAAAAGTACTCTGATATGTAGTTAATCGCGAATCAAAATACTCATAGTCAATCTGGTCAATTGACGCATCAGCCTTCGTAATAAAATAATTATTTATTTCATTTAAATCTAAATCATGACTAACATGTGAATCATAGCTTTTGATCAGACCAAGTTTCCGAAAATCATTCTACAGTGATTTCGCATCCTTGCAATGCTTAAAGCGCTGATTTAAATAATTTTTCTTAGCTTCCGTGATTCGAGACTATAACTTTTCGCAAGTTCGTATACTCTTTGAACGCAAATCCTGATCTCTTGTAGATTCTATAAAGTTTCGATTTCCTTCGCTGAAGAGCCTTGATATCCTGATTAATATAATGATTAAATATAATGATTTTGTATTACAACAATTCGACAAGTCTGTTTATGTTCTGGTCATATACGAACTTCTTGTCTAAGCACGTGGCGTATAATATCCGAAGGAACTTCGTTCCTACCTGGTGTCCCATCACACCACATCAGTTTTTAAGTTAGTCAGAATTCTATTCATATAATCGCTATGAGTCATAGAAAAAAATTTAATTTCTAAACAGTATTTATTAGTTCTATAAATCTTTACGTATACATGAGCTTCAATAATGTCAAAAATTAATGATTTCACAGATAATAACAGTCCTACCTCAACTGTAAATAATAGTAACACATTTAATGTCAGTTCTCATCCATTTTTGGATGAATTAAAATATCATAGTTCAACTTTGAAAACACATAATGCACATCTTAAAAAACTCCAAAAGCTTGGAATAAATTTTCTGTCACTCACAGATGAAACAATCAACGCTCAATTAATGCAAATCAAGAAATCCGGAGCTGATAGTAAGGAACTCTCAAATAATTACGTTAACGGAATTTACGCTACAATACGACGACTTCAACCATCGTTAACCAAATCACGTCGCGAATTAGGGCTTCACCTACAAAATCAACCAAATTTTATTCATCGTGATCAAGACACATTTGTTGGTACGATGAAACTATTACTCGACATTGTTAAAGATGTGACAGAAACAAATATTTTTGAATGTACGAGACTTCGAGCTAGAAAAATCGTCGATACTCAAATTGCAATTGTGTTGACTTTATTAACCAATTTGCGATCGAGTGAAGTGATGCAATTACAGGTAAAACATATAACTATGATCGATAGAGAACTTCCTTTATCTATTCAGACCAAGCACCGAAATACGTCAATCAAGATATTAAAAATGGGTAAGCTATTTGATGGCCTGTATCCGCAAATTGTGAAAATGGCATTACATCGCGATAAGTTATACAACAACACAACAAATTTCAATTTTTCCGCAACGTTAAAACAAAATACTGTGGTACAAAATACGTTTCTGATTTCTTGTAAGATAGATACAATCAATAAAGTATTGCGTGAATTTTATGAACGTAGCAATAAAAAGAAACCACCTTTTGCCTTGGGATTAAAATCTATTCGCACTCTTAATACGACAATTATGATCACTCACAACGAGTTATTATTAGCTCAAACATTAAATAGACATCGAGATCTCAACGTTACACTCAAACATTATAATTCTTCTTGTTTTGAAGAAAAAATTGCCGATGCTTACGTAAAATTGTAAAAATAGACGTAGATTTAGTTAAATGTGTGCGTCTATTTATATTTGAATGATAAAAATTTTTTGTTGTAATGTATTTTTTTTACACGTCGCTATAAAAATAATTGATTTTCCTCGATTATTGGTGTCAACTTAATTCTTGAAAATTGAATTGTTATCAGATCTTTTAGCTCACGGTCTTCAAAAGTTAATATCGCAGTTTCTATGGTGCGTAGAATTGCGGTGAACCCTCAGCATGAAAGCACATGTCGTGAAGTCATGGCTACAGTTTGTAACAAGAAAATTATTTAAACGACGACGGTGGAGTTGTCGGTCGCCAAATAACCCTGTCCAGGTCGCCCAAAGTTAATATCAAAATCAAATATAATTTGGGAGATGCTCTCGATTCCCCAAATCAACTACATCTAAATCCCAGACTGGATTAATGCACAGTGGACGCCAGTTATTTTTTTTTCTTTAGAATTTAGAAGGGAAAAACAACAAACCCCTTTTTATTCCCAGGGTCTGCCTGTAGATAATTTTGAAATTAAGGGAAAGAAGGATTAGTGCAATAGAGAAAAAGGATAGTAAATAGCTAGAAATTCAGTTAATAGTGCGGTGAAATAGAAGGCAAATAAAGTGCTCTCGGTAGTCAGACTTAAACACACCTATGATATATTCGAACAATAGATGAACAATAGTTTCTTATGTAATTCTTACATACCGATTTCTTGTTAATTAATCTAATAAAAATTATTTATGCCAAAGTTCGGCTATTTGCTTATAAATTGCTTCACTGATTCTCCAACAGTGGCACCGATACGAACTCAAACCGCAATAGGCCTTCTTTTATCTTATTTTCTCTTATTCTTAAAATTAATTATCAATGATCTTAATAGTTTAATAATTAATTTTCGTTAATATCTAACAGTAACAAAATTTATCTTTGTTTATATCTAAGTCTTGATTACATTAAATTTTCCAAGTATTATCGAAATATTATTTCTTTCAAACTTCAAAATAACGTAAAATTTATACGTATGAAAGAATCCAAGGGTCTCGCAATTTACAGAACAATAGAGACGTTTAAATTCCAAACACGCTTTCTTTAATGATGAAACTTATCTAAGAATCAATGTATCGCCAAATAAATAAAGAACTTATAGTTGATTAATAGGAGTTGTCGACACCGATAGTGAGGTGTTAATATTATCCAACAATTTAAACATTAATAATCAACCGTCGACTGTTAAAGAAAATAATAATACGTGCCCGGGTTCATTCCCACGTGGCGATGTGCAAAAAAAAACCAAGCTCAATAAAACCGTCAACAACTATCTGACTACCGGGAGATCACAATGCAACCAAAATACCAGGACTCACCCAATTACAGCTCTCACAGGATAACAAGATGGTCACTGAGTTCAATTAAATGCTTAACTAGCAAAATCTTTAATTAATTATATTCAATATTAATTATTTTCCCCAAGGAAATTTTATTTTGCGTAATACACACTATAGACGCTACCGCCGGAATGACCTCTATCCCCTGCGGCCCTTTTTCCCCTCGTGTACCCATACCACGAGGCAAGTCAAATTAATGATTTTGGACATATTTTGCATTGCGAATCTCCCGTCAGAAAATCCATCGACGGTTGTTTTATCATTATTTTTACTAATAATATTTTCTGAACTAAAGCAATAATTTAGAAACCATAATAAATTTATTTAATTTATAACAACAAAAAAATTTACCAAGTGTCAGACCAATTCTTTGTTAATTTCGCGCATGCGCGCTTCTATTCTGGCCAAGCTTATTTTGGACTATACTTTAATCAAAAAAATAAAATATAAAATCTCCCTCTCGGCGTCTGACAACCCCTCTATAAATTACTTGACAGACATAAATATTTATATCGCGTGCCTCAAGGTAATAGGGCTTACAACAATTTATGCGCCCGTTTACCTTTGCAAAGACAAAAAGGCCCATATTTTTTTATACCAATTAAGTAGTAGACACATTCTACACTTAAAAAATTGAAAAAAAAAATTTGAAAGGTAAAAGGGCGTATGTCTTCAACTATACGCTCTTTTACTTTTGAGAATTCAAAATTTTGGTGATCTAAAGGTGAAAGAGCGTACAATTTTTTTTCGGCCCGGTTTACAAAGGAACATATTCGTAGTTTAAAGATGTGAAATAGTATATTATACTCCTCGGGAAGTAATAAGAAAGCCTCAGATCACATGTTTGTTGACCTCGGCTTCGCCTCGGCCAACGATTGCGTGTAATCTGAGACATTTCTTATTTTACTTCCCTCGGTGTGTAGTATACTATTATGTGATAGTACCGGCGTAAAACCTCAACTGTACAATTTTTCAAAGTTACAAAAGAAAATATATCCAAAAAACAATAAAATATGCGTGATTATTTTCTCGCTTTTAATTTTAAGAAATAGTTATTACAAAATTTAAAAACATGAACAATTATCATGAAATTATAATGCTTGAAGAAAAATAAGAAATTTTGAAATATTCAAATGTTATAATTTTAAAATATTACAATGCTTGAAAGAAGCAGGAAATTTCAAAATATTTGAATGTTATCTGTCATTGTGATTTTTTTTTAGTACTTAATTATTACGTGATTTGTTTTTGATTGATTTATTTTCTATTTGTTTATATTAAACTTTGTAAGTGGGGCTGTTATTTGAGCATAACTCGGCTTGTGAAACTATTATTTAACAATTGTTATCAAAACTACAATTTTTTCTATGCGCCCTTTTACCTTTAAGTAGTACTTTTCTTAAAGCTGAAAGGGCGTATACCTTGAGATACGCCCTTTCAGCTTTAGGATACCAACTTTTTTTTTTCACAGATTTTTACGTTTCAGACAATTTTAGAACGATTGATGAATAGATGACGTCATCAGACGGGTTTAGACTTGTTTTGTGAAAGGGGTGGGGGGAAATTTCCTTGAATCAGATGACTCATACCATTCTAGAATTTTCTAACTGCGTAGTAGATGACGTCATCGGACAGGTTTAGACTTGTTTTGTGAAAGGGGTGGGGGAAATTTTCTTGAATCAGATGACTCATACCATTCTAGAATTTTCTTACTGCGCAGTAGATGACGTCATCAGACAGGTTTGAACCTGTTTAAGGTTACGTAACTGCGCAGTTTTCTTTGTTCTATTTCTAACTGCGCAGTAGATGACTCATTCTGTTCTAGAATTTTCTAACTGCGTAGTAGATGACGTCATAAAACCGGTTTTGAGGTAGAGGAGTGGGGGTAACTGCGCAGTATTTTCCGCCTATATAAGCAGCTCGCCGAGAGCGTACTTCACAAAAACGAAGTACAAGTCTCCAGTGAAACATCTCTCGTGATCAAACAGTATTCAGTGTTATAAAATATAGTGAAGTTCAGTGTTGTGAAGTACGCGAGTATAGTCCAGTGTGCAAAAACTATTGTGCACATAAACTGTACTCCAGTGTACCAAAAACTATCGTGTAAATTCAGTGTGTGTATAAACTATTGTGTATATAACCTATAAACAGTGACATAACTTTTAAAAGTGTACATAACCTATAAAAAGTGTACATAACCTTAAAAGTGTACATAACCTATAATATTGTGTAAATAGACAGTAGTGATTCTCGTTCCAAAATAGCTCAACCTAACCTCATTGAGGCTTTAAAAAATTTGGTGGATACCATTGCAGCATCATATGCTGATCTGTTGGGAGAGCAGCTCACTGATGAACATCGTCAAAGGCGTTTACGAGTGTGTGAGGAGACCATTGAATACTTCAACACAATATTACTGGATCCTGGAACAACAATTCAAGTAAGACGAAGTGTTCAAGCGCACTATCATCATCATCATCATCATCATCATCATCATACTATTATTATTTTTTTTCATCATTACAATATTTTTAATGGTCTATTATTGTAAATTATAAATTGTTTGCTTTTAATTATTATTCATTGTCGCAATTTTTCGCTTTACATTGCTATCTATTCATTGTTTTATTAGTTATCCGATGATGAGTACTTTTTAACTTCCCGCTAAAAATCTCAGATTTTCAAAAATCGGGAAGTTATTGTTTTCACCCCGTTTTGCAAAAATCGAGTTTTCATCGGATCTCGACGTTTGAAGGTCACAGGAAGCTTCCCTGACTACCCTTGCGATGTTGTCACTACGTCTGGGAACCTACCAAACGGCGTTCCAAAGAGTTCCCTTAAACTTAGATTTCCTGTGAATTTAAACTGATTAATTCAAAAGTTATTGCGATTTGAAAATTCAAAAAATAGGGTTCTGTAAAATTCCCATAAAACTTTTGAGCTCGAGGAGCTCAAACGCGTAGAAAAGTCATCTCTTTGAGCTTGGAGAACTCGAAATAACACAGAATTTGTATTCTTGAGCTCAAAGTGTACAAAAAAAAAATTTTTTTCTACTCAAATAAAGAATATTAAATTCTTCATAATTATATACTTGATTAAAGAACATTTTTTTTTCTCTGTGCAATTTTAAGCGCCTAGGTATGGAATTAACGGAAAGTTGCAGAGACGGCCTTCAGGGTCATCCATTTTCTTAATTTTTTTGCTCCAATCAACTCAAGAATGTTAAAAATCTGAAAATTTACCAAAAAAAATAAGAAATACATTTTTTTTGCAATAAAAAAAAAATTTTTAAACTAAATATGTAATAAAAAAATTTTATTTTATTTTCGAACTTTTAGCTCTAAAAACTGAAGTTTTCGAAATTCTGGCTTTAAAAATTGAAAATTTATAAAAATCTTTTAAACTGAATTTAAGAATTTTTCGAATTTAAAAAAATTTTTAATTTTTATATCCAGAAATTTAAAACATTCCAATTTTCAAGCAGAAAATCAAGAAATATAAATACAAAAATTTTGTATATACTTTTTTTTTGGCTTAAATTTTTTTTTCTTAAAGCCAAAAGCGCGTAAGTAAAAAAAAAATTGTTTTTTTATTTTTCTTTCAGATTTACACACTTTTTAGTTGATTTAAGAAAGAAAAAAATTTTTCCATGCCTTTTTGGCGTTAGTAACGCTATATTTATTCAAATAAGACACACATTTTTACAATACATGTCTTCTCTATATCAGATGAAAAGAGTAGAAGTGATATATACAAATTTAGTCATTAATATAACATTTGTATTTAAGATGTATTAATTTTTTCAATAATTTTCTTCAATATCAATACATAATTCGAATTAATTAACGTATTTATTTATAAAATGATTATTTTCTTTATTTGCATATTTGTCTGGAGTGAGTGTAAGTATATAAGCGAAGAAAATTATTTTTGAGTTCACAGTTTAAAAAGAGCGTAATATCTTATTGGTAATAATCATTAAAATTTCTCACAATAATTATTTGCTTTTTCAAGTGAAATTGAAAGTGTTAAAATAAATATGAATATTTTAAATCGATTATTTATCATCAATATTTTGATTATCTCCATAACTGCAGAAGAAGATATCGATGCAATTACAGAAAAATTAATAATAAAAATTTATAATGGGTAAATATTAAATTTTTGGTAGCAATAATTATTAGAATAAATTTTTTATTCCTAATTGATCATAGAAGTTCAATCGAATCAGCCACGATCGTGAATGTCGACATCGATGACCCAGATATAATTTATCAGAATGTTAATAATTCTAAGTCATCAGTACTTTATATTCCTGGATTTACCGAAAAGCCGTCTGATGAAAGTGTTCGTACTATAGTTGACGGTAAATTCACTGAATTAATAATTAATTTTATTTAAGCAATTGATTTTGGTGTAGTAATTATTGAAGTTCTTTAGCTTACTTAAATCGCGGAGCAGATAACATGTTTATATTGGACTGGAGTCATCAATTTCAATATCAAGGACAACTTAAAAATCCAATTCGAAGCAATTATTTACTGATCAAATTCTAACCGTAACGACCCAATAGAGACGTGTTCTGTAACAACATCCAGTGTGTATTTGTCAGCAATAAAACACCTGTCAGTACATTTAAACCGTAAGTTAATTGTTAATTAATTTCTTTGATATTTCATTTTTCCTCTTTTCCTCTTTCCAACCGGTTCTGATGGTCATCCCTCTAGTTTTAACTAATCAATGAGTTTCAAATCAAAGAGATCTGTCAACAAGTGTGACTGCCACTCCCAGGGTAAAGGAATTTAGTTGTCTGACCGTACAAACAAGCAGTCGAAGAAATTTGTGGCGTCCTAGGACGTAACAGATGGCCTTTAGGGTGAACCGTTTTTCGAATTTTTTTGACATTAGATGGCGTTACTATCTTCTTCTGTTTCAGCGCCATGTTGTTTGGGGCAAATGCAACATCGGGCAATTGGGATATGGGGCAAATGACATACAGTCGACTAATGTTATAAATAAATCAAGTATTTTGATTTAATTTTTATATTTAATAATTATCAAACGAAACCATCTTGACACTAACTTTAAAAAAAAAAGTGTCTGTCTTTTTATTTCATTATACATTGTTGAGTTTTATTAAAATAATTCTCCAAAATTTTAGATTATTCATTCATCTGATAAGATTTAACTTTATTTAAGGGGTTAGGGGTAGTCAGAGACACGAAAAAATGATAATTTTCAGTAATTTTTTTTCGCTATTAAATCATTTTATTTTACAAAAGTAATAATATGGCCTTATTAAACAATGTTTTGACTTGAAGTCACGAACATTTGAAAAAAAAAAAATTTATAATTTCCAAAGTTATAGCTGTTTCTGTTGACCCAGTCCAAAAAAAAGGTCCTTGCGGTGACAATGATAAGTCCTTGGAGATTCATCTAAAATCAATCGGATAAGAAAAATTAGTTTTATAAATAGATAATCCTGGGCCTGATCGAAGCTTTTTTTTTTCAAAAATTAAAAAAATGGCGGACTCAGAAAATTTTTTTCTAAATTTTTGGGAAAAAGTCAACAGTTAATTGGTCTTAAAAAATCGAAATTTTTGAAAAAAAAAAAATTCTTTGATCAGGCCCGAGTTTATTATGTATTCTAAAAGCTGTATAAATCCCATTAAAATATACTGAGCGGTTTTCAAGTTACAGTTGTCACCAGTTCAAAAAACATAGTTTTGAGAAAAACGCATTTAAAGTTTCGCACTAGATTTACGTACAGAAATACGAATTATTTAATCACTTACACTGAGTCATCTATTCCTGGGCCATATAATAGTTCTTCAGCCATTGTGGAAGTTTCCAAAACATCAATTTGCCGTTGCCTACGAAGCATTCTGCCTTCCCGAGTATTGTCGTTGGCGCGCTGATCTGCCACTTTCACACGTGCAGCATCCTTTTTTTTTGCATACCGATGAGAATTAGACCCACAATTAAGTCCTAGGGCATTCATAATCATTAATAATGAATTTGTACCTTCATTAAATATACATGTAGCTATGTATGCAGCAATTTGTACGATAGTAAAACTAGTATTCATGGTTTTTGGGCATATTTTCCACACTAGTTGGTTGAAGCTCTCATTATTATTTTGATTGAATCCACCTACACATCTTGAAAGTAAATTATCATTACTGAGATCGTCGTAAATCGGTTTAATAGCTTCTAAAACATCAGGAGGTAAGGGAGAATAATCTTGAGTATAAGTATCAAGCTCTCCACTTGCTTCAGCGCGCTGGTAAGAGCACCAAGAATCTTCGCCTTTTGGACACATACCATGATTCGGATTTTCATCAGTCGAACCGTAGTGCTAGAAAGTTGCCATAATAGCAGATTTCATATCTTCGATAGAATCGCAATGACGACGTATTGATAAACCATAATACACAGTTAATTTGTCTATTACTTTTCCTGTAAGCTTACCTTTACCACCAAGACCTTTTTGTTGAAGTTTCAGTTTACGCAGTCGAGTCCCCATCCGCTTTTGAACATGGCCTATA
>JZSA01004928.1:0-11025 GCA_000956155.1 Cotesia vestalis | reverse complement strand
CAGTCAAATCATTCTTATTTTCATTTTCACTAATTCCTTCTTTTTCTTCATTCACAGCTTTTTTCATCAAGGCTTCTGCAACGGTTTTACCACAATCTAAAATTTGCTTCAATAATATTGTATGCGTAGTTTTATCTAAAAAAGCCGGCATGTCCATCAGGCCACAAAACTTGCACAAACCTTCGTATCCTATCCCTAGTATTCTCATCACAAAAATGAAGCGTCTATTTATTTCATAAGAATGCCCAATGAAAGAGCAGGAAGGAATGTATTCATTGTCACAGTTATTACATGAAACTACAATTTTAAATCCCAGCCCACGTGTACTAGCTGTTAGAAATTCAATGTTTCCATCACATTTTTTACATTTCACAAGAGCAGAAATGGCAGTGAATACCGTAATAAAATTAATTATTCGAAATTCAGTAGTGCAACTTTCGGGTACATCGTCTTCAGTATTTTTTTTCAGTTTTTTAGACGATGTACTCCGAACACTTTCATCACGTTCCGCAGTTTTTGGATTAAATACATTTTTTCGTTTCTTTAAATACGACTTACGGATATTTTCAGATTTCCGAACTTCTCTCGAAACTTTTTTCGTATCACGTCCCATAATAAATAACTTCAAAAATAATTTAATTTAATAACGCACAACTATCGACTGCTCTCCGCAACTGCCATAGGCATACTAGTGACGTGGCGAAAAACAAAGAATTTCTTGCACTTATACTTCCTAGAAATTGTAAATACATAAGTAGGGTGTATATAAATTTAGGTACTACTACACACATCAAAGTTTTCGTTCATGGATGACAATAGAACCCGAGTAACCGGTTGCTTGCAGCTGCCGCTAGCTACCTGCTCCCGAGCGTTTAGGAGTGCCCGAGCGCTCTTTGTTATTTGTCGAATAACTCGAAAAGTAATGATCGGATTGACTTCAAATTTTCAGAGAATATTTTTAAGATATTATACTTAAAGAAAATGCAAAAAAAAAAAATCGATTTTTTTAAAATCCTGACTACCCCTAACCCCTTAATGTCAATTTCGATCTGATAACAAAATTTGTGAAAGTGTAGAAGTTCTGGTGTTTATTAAATAAATCTGGAAAAGTGAAATATGTTTTAATTTAATTCATTTTATAAAAATGAGAAGCCCTTGAGATAAGCAGCCCGATCCAACCACATCCATCCGCTGCAATTACCAACAGAGGGCCCAATCAAGGAAAAGGCATCACGATCAGCCCCGGAATCACGGATCCGATCCTAAGAAATAAATCAACAAGTAGTAAGTACATCTACTCTTACATTAAATCCGTGAACAGTCTCAAACGAAGGCGTGGTAAATTCGTACATCGAAAACGTCCCACATAAATAATTAAAACAACGGAATTAAAACCTCCGTTGCGTATTCTTTAAACTGTTAGTCCAAACCTCCACCGTTTACGCTACCGCTCTAAAAACGCCCTTGAACATAACATAAAGAACACTGGTGGCAGCGGTGGGATTTCGAATACGAAATTATTTAACTTCCGTTTGAAAAAAAAATAAAAAAAAAAATTTTAAAACTCTAACAATTTTCGTTCGTTATCCATTTTTTTTCTCTTTTATTTATGTATGAAATAATTGCTTGACCAGTAATAATTAGTCGTAGTCTGAAGCTAGGGTTGAAAATAAACGAAAAAATAGGGATGCCAACACTTTTGTTTGTTAATTGGCGTTCTTCCGATGCCAACGAGCTTGTTATCTGTCACCTTCTTCTACACTTTCAACTTTCAACTGATGTAACTAACAAATATAATTACAATTTTCAAAGATTTTTTTATGCGGTCTAAAAAATTCAAGAAAAAATCCTGGTAAACTATTATACTAGACAGCTGACGTTTTGCGGTTTTTAATTTAATTGATAATTATTTAATACATAAATTATAAAATTTTTATCATTAAAAATCTCTTGCTGGTAATAAAAAATTAATTACATAATTAAATAAAATGTTTTAGCCGCAGCGTAAATTAATGACAGCCAGTAGTAATAATAATAGCAGTAACTAATAACAAAAAAATATTTTTTATTTGATTATTGAATAATTTCGTGGTGCGTTATGGTTATGGTAAATCGAGGAGGACGCTGGACGGAATATTTTCGCTCTAAGAATACAAATGAGGCTAAGTGCTTTTCGAAAGCATGACAGATACGTACTGGGAGTTGTAGGTTGTAGGTACGAATGGTAGGTACTACTACTGGTGTATGTCTGTACATAGGGTCGTTGTTACACGTTTCCGATTCAGATGTACGTACGTGCATTCGGGCATCAATTTCTCACCCTCTTGTTCTCACTCGTCTAGTTCTATTCTATTCCTGCTTCATTTTGCCTTTCATATTATTTCTTCTCCTCGAGTAAAATCGATCAATGGATCATTTGTCATTTTTTTTTGTTTTGTGCAAAAAAAAAAAAAAAAAAATTATACAAGGAAATCGCAAATTATTTAAAATTTGACTGAGATTGATATTCAAGATAGTTTTGAAGCCTAGAAAATTGTAATCGCAGTCAATTTAGATAAACCAGGGAAACCTGAACATTTGTTGAAATTGATCGCAATTTTAATTATCAAAGGAATTCGGAAAACTATTTTGAATGGGTCTTTCAAGGTGAAACTAGGGAAACCTGAAAATAATTTGTAAAAATTATACACATATTTTAGAATTGATTCAAAATTTATTTAGTTATTTTTCGTCCAAGTATTTCTTTAGTATTACTTACTTCAAGGCTACAGGAGAATTACCGTCTTTATATTTAAACAATAGAGACGTTAAGTCTTTCTTATTGAGCAAAGCCATTGAGATTTGTATCTCATCTACAGACCGGGAATTCCTGTAATCTGATGATAATAAAAATTTTGCCAGTGGTTATCTATGGAAAAATATTTTACTTATATATTTTCTTTTCTACTTAAAATTTTTTTTTACATTTACTAATTAACCTGATTTGTTCGAGGTACGAATGGACACAACAAATAAGACGAGGTTGGGGCAGTCTAAAAACGACGTAATAGAAGGGATTATTTTGAGTCCGACGATGACGCTTGAAGAAACAGCCCGGCAGGCGGGCAAGGTTATGCATACTCCAGTAAAGAATCAACCAAATAGAACCATTAATACATAATGAATTATTTGAATCCTTGTGATTACATAGATGATGAATTTCAAATTGGAGGTTATAGGATCATTGAATAAAACACCAGGAAATCTAATTATTTCTTGCGACGTTTCGTGCACTATATTTGCACTTTCTCAGGCAATCTAAGACACAGGACAAAAATTTAATACAATTCATAGACAAGTTCAAACATTTTTACATGTAAATAAACATTCATACCATAATACAAGTATCCTGGTATCGTCCACTTAAACTGAGGAAGGGGGGATATTGTAACTGACATTGGGCTAAGCACTCAGTCCTGTTGGACCATTATACTCAGTCTTCCTGAGTCAATTATTTTATGTCGTTGAAGAATTGGCCAGGCCTGTCTGCTTCCAAAAGTGACTCTCCATTGCGGAATCCTAGTATTTTCTTTCGAACTGTTGCTAGTTCCTCGCAATGGAGGATTAGGTGTCGAGGAGTTTCTTTTTCTGATAGACATCTGGGGCATACAGAATTCTCTGAGATGCCCATATGCTTCAGATGTCTGCCAATTGTCCAATGTCCTGTGATGAACCCGACAGTTATTCTTAACGTCTTCTTGTCCGCCCCTATCCCTCGCCCCTATGCTCACACTTCTTGGAACTTGTTATCAGCCTATTGAGAAGTGTGTTGCTTAATGAGACTGAAAGGCTCTGTTATATTCAACCTTAGCTCAGAGTCACACTTGCTGGCTCCTGCCTTCGCCAGTTCGTTTGCTTTGTCATTTTCTGCGTTCCCGCTATGGCCCGGTATCTACAGGAGTTGAACTCTGTTGTGTTTTACTAGTTCATTCAGCGAATCCATACAGAATCGCACTAGCCTTGAGGACACTTCTGTTTGATCCAGTAGTTGGAGCGCAGCGCAACTGTCGCTACAGATGTAGACGTGCTTGTTCCTGTGATTAAGCTTTAAGGTGTGCTCTACACAGGCCCAAATCGCGTATACCTTTGTCTGAAAAATCGATGCAGTGTCTCCCAGCCGCAGAGAAATCTCTGTTCTCGGTCCATTGCTGTAGATACCAGCCCCTGCCTCCTTTTCCATTCTGGAGCCGTCCGTATATTAGACTAGCCCCGTGGGGGACAGAATGCTCTTGCCTTCTCTTTCCCATTCCTGCCTACTTGGGATGAAGACTCTGTAGTGATGACTGAAGTGGTAGCTACGAAGGCTCATGTCGCCTCCCTGGGCTAGGAATCTACCAAGTTCCCTGTCCCTTAGGATGGATGCATGTCCCGTCTTAGCCCTTGTCCAGTATCCGTTGAAATGCAGTTTTATTGCTGTTTTCATAGTAAGAGTTTCTGCAGTGATATGTGAGGGCTCCAGGCTTAGGAGTGCCCTCATTGCTAGGGTTGCTGTGGTTCTTAGAACCCCAGTTATCCCTACCAAAGAGAGTCTATAGACCTTAAAGAGTGCCTTGATGTTGATGTTCTTCTTGAGCGAAGGTCACCATACCACAGAGGCAAAGGTAAGCTGTGGTACCAAAATTGCAGTGTAGATCCACTTAATCAATTTCGGTCTCAGATCCCATATCCCCAGCCGGTGATAGATTTCTCCACCCTGACGAGCTCTGTTGCGTCGCATATTGATTCGAAGGGGGTGTTGTCAAACGCCCCTTCTATGTCAATAAACACTCCCAGGACTGATTCCTTCCCTTGGAAGGCCCTTTCAATGTCGCTGCCCACATCGTGCAGGGCCGTTTCGACGGATCTGCCAGCCTCGTATGCATGCTGAGAACAATGCACAGGCCTGTTGGTTAGCACATTATCTCTAATGTACCTATCCACCAGTCTTTCCAATGTTTTCAGAAGGAACGATGTTAGGCTAACGGGTCTAAGGGACTTAGCTAGTTTTGCCAGGTTTTGGTATAAAGACAACCCTGACCTCGCGCCAAGCCTTCGGTACATAGCTTAGGGCCAAGCAGGCCCTAAAGAGTCTGGTTACGTGTTTGATAAGGATTTCTCTTCCCTCCTGCGGGAGGGCCGGGAAGATCCCATCCACCCATGGGCTTTTAAACCTTTCGAAGTTTCCAGTTGCCCACCTTATCCAATCAGGTGTTACCACTCTGGTTGCTGTGCTCCAGTCACCTTGTTTCGTGACTGTTTTCCTTATCACGTCCTCTGACGCTTCTTCCTGTTTCAGTTTCATAAGTTCCGAGCCAGGAAAGTGAACCTCACAGAGGTGCGCCAGTGTCTCTTCGTTGTTCACAGTTATCCTACCATCTTAGAAGGTGAGAACACGGAGTTTTATTGTAGGTCCCGAGGTGAAAATTCTGCGTAGGCGAGCCACCAACGGTAGATCTTCAATCTCTCCGCAGAATTTTCTCCAGGCATCTGATTTGGAGACCTTGATACATTTTTTGTATCGTTTTCGGGAAGCTTTAGAATCTACCCAGTCCTGTGTGACAGGGCACTTTGCCCTTGATCGATAAAATCGATAGCGCGTGATAATAGTGCGACGCAGCACTGGTGTCTCGATCCTTGGGACCCGACAAGACCCGAATAGTAGTAAGTGGGAGGGGGAAATCTGGGGTTACCTCGCTGATTGTTCAGCGTGGAGCAATCAGAAGGAGTGAAGTGATCCATCAAGAAGCACCAACTAGAGCAACAGCAAGCAGGAAGGAAGCCAAGTCCAATCCAGAGTTTTCTTCGATCACAAAGAAATTTTAAGGTACATTATCCTGAGATTCAAGAATAATGATCAGAACAAAAGTTATCCCGCGCTTCCACAACCATCGGGTAATTTTCAGGCTCCAAATCCTGCTCAGTATTACCAGACACAATATTTACCGACTCAACAAATCCCCCAAGTACATCAACAATTAGGTCAAACTTTACCAGTAATGCGGAAATTACCCTGGTACGGGAACGATTCGCGCACATGTCATAATTGTGGTCAAGTAGGTCACACATTTGATACATGCGTGAACCCGCGAGTAGATGTTTGTAACATTTGTCATCAGCCAGTTCATACAAGACAAACTTGTCAGTTAGCTACGACCACAGGGAACGCTCCTGATATCCAGGTCACAGAACCTGTAACGGCTCAGCTAAATAAATCAAAAAACGAGTAGTACCTAACCGGGTACAATCCCCGTCGGTTAAGGGTTCATCAAATCTGGAGATTTCGTTAGAAGAATTTAAAAAAATAAATTTTAAAATTAAAACAAGTTCACTGAGTCAGAAATGTAGAGCTAATTGTTTTAAAACTTATAAAATTTTATCTAGTCAGATTGATCAAAGTGGAGATTCGGTAGATTCACGTAAATTGAAAATCTTTCAAAATTACATAAAATCTACAAAACTTCCTCAAGAAAAAATTAGTAGTAAGGTTTTAACTGTAAATAATGGGATAGTAGATAAGGACTTAGGGTTAGATGGTAATACCAAGACATCACAGGGGTGTAGTCTTGAAGACTCGAGTAGGAGGGTACCTGCTGGAGTTTCCGAAGAGGTGGAGAAGCTTACTCATCCTCTCTTCGATGCCAAGGAAAATGGGATTTTTCTTGATGCCGCGAAAGAGGATGATGGGGTTCCCGATCCTCTGAACGGTGACTTCAGCCTGGCTGAAGATTCTGGAGTCCTGAGTTGTCTTGGTGACGACCAGGCCTCCGAAGTAGATTCGGAATTAGTAATTAAGAAGGTATTTGTAAATATAGATAAGGTTTTAAAATTAGACGCAGTTACTTTTAGGGGAACTTTAGATTTGGAAAAAGGGTCCCTAGGCGATGTAGATTTGTCCGTGAGTTTTACCTCTTGTGATATAGATAATAAGTATTTTAATAAACCAGTAAATTTAGCAAAAATAACAACATATCTTAATAATGATGATATTTTGCAGTTAGTACATGGCTCCCTGAGTGTCGATGATGAACTCAGCTTATCGGCTCTGAGACACCTGTTACTTGAGTTAGAAAATGCGAAAACACCTGTCCCGATAGATATTGAGCTAGTAGGTCCTGATGAGGAATTAGAAAAAGAGTTTGTTGAGTCGGAAGGACCTGAGATTTGTGTATTGGATGCTGTTGAGGATGAGGAGGTTGTGATACTTGATGATGTATGAAGTTGAGGAAGACGGTTTAGATCCAGGTTTTGAACCTGATTTCGTTGGCTTCGGGAAAATTTCGGAAGTCCCTCGGAAAGAATTGTCAGGTGCGTCCTTCCTACCTGGAGTGTTGAGAAATAAAATTCTCCCAGCACATATTAAGCATCGGTTGTCCTCGCGTACTAGGTTTATACTAGGTACTGGACCAAAACCTCCGCTGGTCACAGCTAGGATACCAGTTTCAATCTGGGTCTTTGGGATTCAACTAAATGGAATTTTAGATACTGGTAACGAAAGGTCGTATATTAATTCCCAGGTATATGAGAAAGTTCAAGATCTGAGTTCGGGAAATTTGCGTTCAGATGATACAGAGCGTCGAGTTGTACTCTTAGCCAATGGGGAGTTGTGTAAATCTAGAGGTGGAGCGCCTTTTATTATTCAGGTTGGTTCGATAGCAGGTGAACAATACCTGAGTGTGTTAGAAGGGCTTAGTCATTCGGTCGTGTTAGGCATGGATTTTGCTTTAGCATTTGGAGTTAAGATTGATTGTGGGTCGCGAACTTGGAGTATAGGCTCAAGCCCAGAGCGACACCCGTTTACGATGGTATATTGTTCAGAGTCTAGAAGAGCGTTATGCTCAGTTTTAACTCTTGATCAACAACAAGATCTGGAGGAATTTCTGAGGTTGGAAATGGATAAGTTTCGAGAGATGCCTAACCAGGGTTTAACCACGTTGGTCCGGCATTCGATAATTATTCCGCCAGGTACTAAACCTGTGCACATTCTTCCTTATCGTCGCAGTGTCCCGGTAGCTCTGGAACTTCATCGCCAAGTCAGGGAGTTATTAGAAAAAGGGTACATTCGTGAAAGCGATAGCCCTTGGTCTTGCTCGCCTGTAATGGTACCAAAGAGCAATGGGAATTTAAGATTCTGTGTTGATTATCGACCGATCAATCGAGTTTCCGTGGTAGCAGCGAATCCATTGCCGAATATGCTACGCATATTAAGCGCTCTTCATAATGCTTTAACTTTGGCATCATGTGCCAGTTAGAATTTTTTAAAAATATTTTTCTAACATATTTAATTAAATCTAGATCACATATTCATTTGCTAAGAGATTGTTCGACGGCATTCCATATTCAACATAAACAACATCACGTTTCATCGGTCTTGCTTCTTTGATAGTATATTTTAAAAACAAACCAACAATATCCGTGACAATTACTCCGATAAAAAAGCATATCTAAAAAAAAAAAAACATTTTTTTTCATCAACAATTAATATTTATTATAAACTAAACAAATAAAAGCGTTCATTCACCTACCGTATGTAAATCACGTCGGAAAGCAATGAGAGTGATAAATCCTACTATTAACGCTAATGGCATCAAACTTATCAGGGCTAACCCAAGTCCTAATGAGTCTCCTGAAAATAAAAATAAAAATAAATAAATTGATAAAAATTTGCGGGATGTTAAATTGAAAATAAAAATATTTATCGCTACGTCGACAGTACCATAACCTCAATAATTGAACGTAAGTTTTAGTTTGTTATTATGATAATATTAATTTATGAAAACAACAATAAATAAATAATACTGACCTTGAGGATACTCGACAAGTGATACTGACAATGGAATCCATTTAATATTTTGTTGGTAATTGTTATTTACTATATTTGACGATACGTGATGTAAATACTCATCATCAACCGCCGCCATTATTGTGCGTTAACGTTTTATTATCATAACATAATGGTTGGTTTTTCAATATTTCAATTTATAATTGATTGAGTTGGTAGAATTGCTTTTTTTTTTTTTTTTTTTATGCCTAACACGCAGAAGGTCCCCGGTTCGAACCCGGGCGAAAACAGTTTTTTTTTTCCTCTACAACTTACTCATTTCAGACGTACTTAAACGATTAAAAAAAAAAATTTTTTTCTTAACTTTTTTGCTTCATAAACTTTAAACGCGTTTTTCTCAAAACTACTTTTTCAAAGTCCGTGTTCACTGCCATTTGAAAACTACTCGACCAATTCATTACAAACTTTGTACACATTTTCTTCATATAAAATACCTCCCCCCTACGTTTAATAAAAATTTTTTATTTAACATTAAGGGTGTTTCCCACCCACAAAATGGCGGAAATTTCAGTCGAAAATAACGGTTCACACTTGAGATGGGCGCCAAAAATTTTTAAATTAAAAAAAAAATAATCAGAGAACGTTGGGGGGAAGATTTGTTTATAATTTAACTAAATTTTTATGGTTATTCATTTTCAGATAATTTCCGGCCGAGTTACAGTGAACACTGCAAATCGTTTTTTTTTCAAGACGTCCTGGGGGAAGCTCTGTCACTGGCTAATGGTTTAATATTTTTGCATGAAAAATTTACAGAACATAGTCAAAACTATGCTCAATAATGTATATAAGGTTTGAATAAAATTGTTCAATCGATATTTGAGATAAAAAATCACAAAAAAAGCATTTTTTTTTTACGCTGAAACCGAGATCCCTCCCTTAATTCAACAAATAATTTCAAGTAATTATTTTTATTAACTTCAGCCAAAAATTTCAAGAGTAAAAATTCTAATTTTTTTTTTTGGTTTATTTTTACTTTTGTTTAAAGTAGTTGTTATGGTACTTGATTATAATTGAATAAATTCAATGCAAAATTTCTTAATTTTTTAATATTCAATATTTTTTAATTTTTAAATACAAAACCGATTTTACAGACAACCAATTTTTTTTTTTTAAGTAAAAAGAGTAGCATTAATAGCTACACACAAATTAATAGATACAGCAACAAAATCGTTATTGCATTGACAGTGAAAATCGACGCAAGAAGAATGTTCAACAAAGCATTGGTGGTTGACCCAACAATATCCGTTCTTGAGTGGTAAGCATGTTGATTTATCGACTGCCTGATTATTTATATTGCAAATACATGTTTTCTCTTTAGAACATTTTGAATGCCATGGATCTCCACAGTCGGAATCTTTTTCACACGCAAATAATAGTAAATCTGGAAAAACATAAAATTAAAAGAAAAGGGCTTTTTAATCCCGATTGAAATTTTTGTAATAATACTTACTCGATTCACATTTATTGTGAGATACAGGTGAGAATCCTGGCTGACATTCACATCTATTATTAACACATATTGAAGAGTTTACCATACAATCGTCATTTTCTAAACATCTTTCATATAAAGAAGGTGCGCAAGAATTTATGTTCAATGCAAAGTGATTACTTTTACAAGCGCAGATTTTATCTTTCGAACATTGAGCATTTGTTATTGCAACGCAGTCTTCATATACTTCACACGGTATTCCCAATTGGACTTTTTAAAAATTTTAAAAACATTAAGTTATAATATATTTTAATAAAAAAATGTTAAATGATAATTAATTACCTGTTACGCATTGATCTTTAGAAGAGAGAGCTCGCATCTTGACAGGGCATCGACATTTATTGTTAATGCAAACAGATTCATGCGAAAAACAATTGTTATCGTAAAAACAATTCTCTCCGAGAAGGCTTAAGCACTTAGTATCACCAAAAGCTTTGTAATAAGGAAGACATACACACTTGTTATCTGGCGAACATTTTGAATTTGGTACTCCATAACAATCGTTGTCGTCATTACAAGGTTGGTTTAAATTCACTGAAAATATGAAAAAATTTTTTTCGAGAATTTACGTAATTATGTTCTAAAAGTATGATACTGAAAAAAAATTTTTTTGTTTTGAATTTTATTTTTTCTCAACATTTACCTGAAAAATAGTATATTACACACCCAGGGAAGTAAA
>JZSA01004927.1:0-31897 GCA_000956155.1 Cotesia vestalis | reverse complement strand
AAGTGCAATTTTGAGCGCTTAAGTATGGAACCATCAGCGGGAAGTTGCAGGGATGGCCTGTAGGGTCAACCGTTTTCCTAATTTTTTTTTTTATATTAAACTTATCTTAAAAGTTTCTCCAATATAAAAAAAAAGTTTAGAAAATCCAAATGTGCATGCCTTAAGCACTCGTGTAATTTGTAAATTTTTCAAACTTCCGCGTATAGAATGGAGATCTTTGCTAACGCCATCTAGCACGCTCTGATAAAAGAAGCAGATTATCACTAACTCTGTTTATATATTTTTTTTATATCGCAGCCTAAGATGTAAATTTTTCGACAGTACACATTTTATTATTTTATAATCAAACAAATAATAATAGAGTTGTGGTTTCTTAATCAGTTTATCACAATTAATTTACGGACACATTGAAATAAAATTTAAAAGAATTAGTTTTGTTTTTCGAAAGTTATGATGATTACAAAAAGAGTGTGACAGGAATTTCACAGGACTTTTTCTGAAAAATTTATTTTTTATCTAAATTGTGGGTTGGACCAGCTGTTTATTGTTCAGAGAAATTACCATTGATGATTTCTTTTATTGTCGTATGAAGGCCGACCGACTTTAACCACTATGTTATTATTTATTTAAATACAACTTTCACGGAAGGCAGTTTTGCCATTTTTAGGCGAGAGTAGAGCATACCTACGCTCGCGCTTAAGGCATGCAAAAAAATTTTCCTAAAGTTTGAGCTCAATATCACAAAAATTGAGCTGGCGCAATGGGGGGTCTCCTTTCCCATTAAAATAACATTATTCAATTTTTTTTTTTTTTTAATTTTTAAAATAACTAAACGAATATAATTTTTCTTTCAATTTTGCTCTCAACTTTCTTCCCCTTTATAGAGGGCTGAATAGGAGAAATACAATAATTAATGAATTAATAACAGAACACAATTTAGTATTTTTGCTTATCAATTATTCAACTCAATATACTGCATTATTTATCAGAAACTTTGGAATTTAACATTATTTTGAAATAATAACAAAACAAAGCTTAAGATAAAACAGAAATTAATTACGATCATTACATTTATACATTTTTTTGTTCACGGTTGACTATTCAGATTTATACAATATTATTTATTGTACGAAGGATATAATTTGCGATGATACTGTACAATTTTCCTCAAATACTGTTTTTGTTCTTTGCCTTTGATACTGAACTGATTGAATTCTCGAACTAAAGCAACTGCTCTTTCAGCAAAATCGTTCACTACCTTTACATTTTTCAATAACGATAAGCGCGTTGTATAATTTTGATCACTCAATTTGTAGTATTCCCGAGTAAAAATGAAATTATTATTTTTTACGAAAAAAAAAAGAAATTTCGTTCGACCGCCGCACCACCACTGCCTTACCTCCGTTTGGTGGACTATTACGCCGCACGCTAAAAATTTACTCTCCCTAGCATCGCTGCACCAATTCTAAATCATACCTACAATCACTGTAAATCCAAGTGTTTTAAAAGTGACTACAATGCTTCAATATAGGAACAAAACACTATATGTGTGTTTTGTTAAAACACTTGGATTTACAGTGATTTCACAAAAAATGGCATCACAATTAATTTATTACGCAATAATTCATTCATAAATAACCTGACTAGAAATTTTAATGTAAGGCCTTTTGTTCAATGCTCTTTTATTCAAATCCTTAATGTTTAAACAAAAAAAAATTTTTTTAAATCAAGCCGAAGTGCCGCAGAAGTATTGATTATTTTAGTCGCATTGTTCATGTAGATTTTTAATTACGTTCTCGGTTTTAACCGAACCGGCATGCCTATCGAAATACCCTGAAAGAATTTTTAAAATCAAACTGCGATAGGGTTCGAACCTGGGTCGTCTGCATGAAAGTCTCGAACATTACAAACTACGTTGCAAGCCGTAAGTTAACTAAGTAAATTCAGTTTAGCTATTTGAATAATCAACAAATATTTTATATCAATGTATACCGCCAAACAACGGTAGTGCAACGGTGGTGCAGCGGTAGTGCAGTGGTGGTATGGCGGTTGATCGAAATTTATCATTTTTTCGTAAAAAATGATAATTTTTTTTTTTACTCGAAGTTGATAATTTGTAATTCATCATAGCTGTGGTGCGACGAATGAAAATATCTTTACTTGTCACGGCGATGGTGCGGCACCTGTGAGATAATCAAAATTGTCACAGTTGCAGTGTAGCAGTGGTGCAGTGATTAAAAAAACCGTGCAGCGGTGTTGCGGCGGTGGTGTGGCGGACTTCTGTTTTTACTCGGGTTATCGGACAAAATTGCCTTAATTTTGATCACCCGGCCGCTGTGAAGGGGGTAAATTGAGAAAATCACTTGAAAGCTCAAACCCAGGTAGGAAGAAACTATTGGGTGTTGGATCAAGCCTTGGCCGCGTCGTCTGCTAATGCTGCCAATGCTTGGGTCGAGCCTTGAGTAACCATTGGGCCAAGCCTTGGTCCAAGCTTTGGATGATAGTCACGTCCCAAGCCTTGGGAAAACAAAAAACAAGGCTCGGGCCAAGCCTAGAGGAATCAAAATACAAGGCTCGGGCCGAGTCTTGGGAAACAAATGGCTCAGAGCTCGAACCAAGCCTTGGGAAACTAATTTGCCAGGATTAATAAAAAAACGAATGTCATTAAAAAATTAAATTTTATTTTAGTTGCATTCGTGATTTTACGGTTTATTATCAGCCTTACGTGATCGTAGCTCACGTTTACTGCAGATTACCTTAAAAAAATCTTTGCTTATGATGGGAATCGAACCTGGTTTACTGGCGTGAAAATCTTGTACTGTACTGACTTCGCTGTACGTGGTAATAACTTACATAGATCAATTTTAATTACTTAAACATCATCAGTCATTTTACTTTATTACATGATGTTCCATAATTAAAATTAAACTTATAAACTGCTAAAAATTTTGTATAGTTCAGATAGTTTAAATTATTGACAGAAGAAAGTCATGAAATGTATTTTTTTAATTCATTCGATTTCAACGAAGTAATTGAATTTTCTATTACCAAAAACAAATACATGATCATAGTTGAGTACATCTGAATTAAGAAATTTTAACTTTTCATTTATAGAAAAGTAACTACTTATTTTAATTTCATTTAATAATTTTTTTTTTAAAAATGTTCTTACTATTATTTAAAATAATGTGACTATAAATAATGAATAATTGAACCATTTTTTAACGTTAGATTTTCTTCATAAAAAATTAATATTTTTATCATTAAAAAAATTTTTTCTATGATTCAATTAAAGCACTCAGCTAGTTCCGAATTTATATTCGATCCAATGGTAACTTCCTAAGGCTCAGCTTAGAAATATCGGACCATGGGGCCAAGTTTCGAGCTAGACCTGGGCCAAGCCTCGGGTGTCAGTGACTTCCCAAAACTAGAGCTTCACTGATAGAAGTAATTTCCATTTGTATAAGAGAGTCATAAATAAACTTACGTGTTAATATTTTTTTAAAAATATTTTTGTTGGGGAGAAACAAACATTTTTAAACTATTCACAATATTTATTATTATTAAATATATCATTTGTTAGTCGCATGAAAAATATTTTTGAATATTTTTTCAGCAGTTTCGAGGGTTTTATATATTTTTCAGCCTCAAATATATGATATTTAAAAATAATTTGTAATCACCCAGGTAGGGTTTACCAATGCTGACAAATGGCCCAGCCTTGGACCATTTGTTACTTTGCCAAGCCTTGGTAAGTTACCAGTGGCCCAGGCCTGGCCCAAGGCTTGGCCCAATAGTTCGACATTCTCAAGCCGAGCCTTGGGGTTGTCAAGTTAATACCATATTAATCTACAAGAAAACATTAAGTCTATAAATTTCTAATAAAATTATTTTAATAAATTTAATATTTCAATGTTGTCATTACAATGTTTATTGCCATAAAAAGTGTAGAAGATTATATTATTTTACACTTTTTTAGAAACTATTTTATAATACCATCATCATAATTGAATAGAGAATTGTTTATAGTTTCTATAGTCTATTTTTTATATTTATATGTCTGCGGAGAAAATTAATTTTTATACATTTTTAGAAACAGTAACTAAAAAAAAAGTTGAAAATATTTACATTCCATTATTATATAGACCATTTTAATAGTATTTATTTTAAATTCCAGAGTTAAGTACAGAAATGTTATTAAGTAGACAAAAACAAATTGGACACGACAAATATATAAACAATAGTATGCGCAATGTTATAATAATAATTGAGAATCAAATTTTAATCTAGCTGACTCGAAACCATTCCTTTTTTAACTTTTTAAAAATTCGGCAAGTTATTGGTTTTACCCCGTATATCGAAAATCGAGTTTTCAACGAATGTTGACGTTTTGAGGTCCTAGGAAATTTTCCTGATGGTTTTTACGGTGGTGTCCGTGCGGCTGTGTGTGTGTGTGTAAAAGTATGTAACTATGTAAACCACTTATAACTTTTAAACGGTTTGACCGATTTTATCGCGGCTGGCGCCATTTGAAAGGGCTTTGCCAAACTTAGATTTTGAATATAATTTAGACCGATTCGGACCGATAGATTTCGAGAAATCTAAAAAAAACTGAAAAAATTTTTTTTCAAAAGTGGTTGTTTTGGAATAACTTTTAAACGGCTTTATCGATCAACTCCAAAAAAACTAATCAGCTCTTAATCTTGAAAAACCACGTCGATCGCCGCTAATCCGGTCAAAATCGGTTGATTTGTTCGAGAGATATCGTGAAGGAAAGAAAACCAAAAAAGTGTTTTTTTGGAATTACTCCGAAATTTTGTATCTAAAAAATTTCTGTTATCGATTCTTTCAAATTAGATGAAAAACTGCATCGATTGCCGCCAATCGCGTAAAAATCGGTTGATTCATTCCAAAGTTATGACAGTTTGAAATTTCAAAAAATATTGTTTTTTATTAAACTTTCATCAGACTCTTGATCTCGAAATCACATATAAATTATATTTTTGAGCTCGAAGAACTCAAAAACGTCATAAAAGTGCAACTTTAAGCGCTTAGATATGGAATTAGCAGGAAGTTGCAGGGATGGCCTTTAGGGTCAACCGTTTTCCAGATTTTTTTTAGTTCTAATTACAACGACTTGAAAATTATTACCGTAAGGTATGTATAAAAAGCATGATATTAAGGAGACATATATGTCTTTATAGACTCTAGTTATGGATATTTAAAATTAAATATGGGACATTCCACGCCAAATCGGACAATTTAAAAAAAAACTTTTTTCATTTTCTCAATTTTTTTGATATTTCAAGTACACATCGAAAAACCATTCCGAAAAAATATGGGATTTTTTCATTGCTATTCAAATTTAAAAAAAAGATATTGAATTTAAAAAATTACTCGTTTCTCGGTTTTTCCTCATAATGTTTTAAATAATAATTCAATTTATAATTTGTAAATATGTAGTTATTGTTTAATTATTTGTAATAACATACCCGAGAAAAAGTGATCAGACCTGACCATGCCTGTTCATGTATGCCCTTGTGAAAATTTTTCGGTCTTTTCTCTAAAAAACCCTTAAGAACTCTGAGAAAGTCTTTAGAAGTCTTTGGAAGTCTTATTCCGAAAAAAGTCCGAAAAATTTCCATAAGGGTGATCACCCTGGTGGAAATAGGATTCTGTCAGTAGACTGAATCATTGTTGTGGGACTCTAAATCAGAAACTAAGAATACTCAAAGATTCCAATTGTAAATTCGTGGACTAAAATATGCTTTGATAAGTAAATTTTTTGAAAAGAAATAACCTCTTTTTTTACTGTTAAACTGAATAAATCTTATCAGCTCTTAATAACCCTGTGGGAAAATATAGATTCGCTATAAAATGATTTGTTTATAACAACGATGAATTGATATCATTATTTCAAGAAATCGAAGTTATTAATATTACTTCATAATATCTCTGAAACAGTCTGATTCTTTCACGTTCGAAATTTTGTCAACAGCTTCGAATAAGTCTGATTCAGTCTGTTTGCAGAGTCCGAAATGTATGTCAAATAATAATCTAATCAACAATATTTGCTTTTATCTAACTTACCGACTCTTATTATAACATTTTCAGATAGATTCAGACTGGTGAGGCCTAAAATTAGACCTGATCATGCCTGTTCATGTATGATCAGGTCTGAAATTAGGCATGATCATGCCTGCCCATGTCTGTAGGGTTAAATACGCTCAGGTCTAATCAGGCTTGTGCGGTAGGTTTTTAATGATAATCAAAATACTTTTATTTATTGAATAATAAAATATACCGTTTATTGATAAATTACAATTTTATTAATCGAAATTAATGTACATACACTGAACATATTCAAAAATTTTTTCTTAGCATATTTGGTCCTTAGCATGAACAGGCATGGGCAGGTCATCGGGCCTGAGCGTATTTAACGCTTGAGACATGAACAGACATGGACAGGCATGAACAGACCTGAGCGTATTTAATACTTCAGGTATGATCAGGCCTGAGTGTATTTAAGGAAATCATTTCGCTCCAGTTGAATCAAAATAACTGTAGTAGTCAATATTCGATAAATTAAAGTAAAAAACCCATAAAAATTCCTAAAATTAAAAAATAAACAGTATATGAGGCATTAATCGTTGAAATTTTGAAAATTAAAAAAAAAATAGTAAAATACAAAAATTAATTTGATTCTTGAAAATCAGCTGTTAGTAACCTGTCCGTGATCTGGCAACGCTGTATTCAGTTGTTGACATTTTCATTTGCACAATATAACCTTAACCATGTTTAAGTTTTTGCAGTCAGTGTAAATAAATAAATTAATTAAAAATGTTTAGTCATAACCATGACATCCGAATGTCTCATGGCAAGAATGTTGGTAAATTTGTGAGTCTCAAACGTAAGCAATTGCTCGATAATGTTGTATGCAAAAAAAAGAAAACTTGAAGAAAATCCAGCTCCTGAAGATATTTACATTCATGTCAGTAACCGAGTGATAGATGTTAAATCTATTGCTGATGAATTGTGGTGTAAAAAATGTAATTTACAATTAAGTTTAAAACACATTGTCAAAGAAAAAATTTTGGGGTTAGCAAGTATTTTTCATGTGAAGTGTACGAAATGTAAAAACATTTACTTAGTTAATATAAGCAGTTTTAAAACCAATGATACAAATTACAAACAATTTAACATAAACTTGAGACTAGCTTTTGGTAAGTATTAATTAATTAAATAAATACGTATTCTACGTGAATGCATACATATACGTATAGTTAAATATTATTTATAAGAATTTTCATTTATCAACACTGATTATTTAATGTAAAAATTTCAGCTATCATTGATGCAGGGATCGGAGAAGCTCAAATCAACACAATTCTTTCTGCATTAGATATACCAATAATAAACAGTGCATTGCTAAAAAGATATGAAAGATATGAAAGAATTGTTGGAGCAGCTATTGAACAGGTGGCCGAGGATAGTTGTCGAGACTTCATATGTCTAGAAAAACAATTAACAATAGATGCTGATAGAAAACAATCCTCTGATACAACGTACCTAAACTTAACTCAAATAATTTTATAAATATTATTAATATGAACATAATTTCTGAATCAACATCAATTATTTCTACTTATTACTTATAAATATGCATGATTTTTTAAACACTTGACTGTTAATTAATTTGTCATCTTTCTATATCTGATAAAAAGGGTTTCTTTTTTTATTCACTTTCGCTTTTAATTTAATTACATGATTTGTAAATGATGAAAAATAAATACATTTTAATGGATCAACAATTATTTAACAGGAAACATCCAATTAAAATCATCAAAAAGTTTATTAAATTTATTTTCAATAAAAAACTAACTGTTTGAATTGGAAATAAATATAACACTATGACGGCTTTATAAAAGGTAACTTTCTAACAACTAATAAATTATTATATACCGTGTGGCTATTCCAGTGATACTCCTTTGGTTACTCACAATCATATTGAGAATCCTAATCCTACTGACCCTCCTACTCCAACACCTATAAAAGCTTCCAGAGATACTGCATGGTTTATTTAAAGTCGCATAAACTACTAAGGTCATGAGCGACTTACTATTAACATGAGTGGAACTTTTGAGATTGGAACTCGTTTTAAACTTTTCTTAGGCTCATCAGAATAATACACTTAAATATTGAAAATATTCATTGGTGTACGCCGGACTCGAACCCGGTCCAATGCATTTTGAAAAAGATTTGCCAAGAGCTCAATAAGCTTGAACGGGAACAATCTTTTTTTTTTACATTGCATTTGTGAATAGTTATTAAAATAATTGAAATTAGATCATGAATAGTGGAATTTTTCACGATTACTGTCATTTCGACGGTAATATCTGAATAGAATTAAATTTCCATGTTTTAGTCATATCACACATCAACGGATAACGATTAAAATTGAGATAACCTTTAGCCCGAGAGGTCATTATTGTGATGGTTGTTTTGAAACTAAAGTGAGGTTAGTTAGAGGTTCTTAAGACCCTTTTACCCTCCGTTTTCTCACCTAATCTCCTTGTTAACCTCTGATAGTTTTATGAATAAAGTGAATTCAATGGACAAAGTTTACACATTTCAACTTTTTGTCATAAATAATTTAAAACTCTCACAAAACTTTATTTCAAAATTTCAGCATTAATTTTATTTCTATATTCGACCCATACTTTTTTTTTTTAATTTTTTTTTTTTATTATCGACAGTAAGTATCAAAAATTGCTTATGTACTTCCATTTTTTACCGTAATTTCAATAAACTATCAACAAAAAATATTTTTTACAGACACCTGAGACACTTTTCTAGAACTTCTATTCGCGGTAATCGAGATATCAGTCATTTTTGTTGGCAGAACACTAAGAGTCCTTGAATGGAGATGGCAAAATCGGAAAGTCGATCGATTGAGACCGTATAGATACATTCCTGACTTTGAGAGTCTCTTACGCGGTTAGATGGAGGAAAATATAATAATGCGGATCCGAATGAATAAGAGCGCCGAAAATAATTCTGTAGAATCCTCTCTTTAAATCTCGGAATCGTAAAATCGTTTAAACTGGTACCGAGGGAAAAATTCAGAGAAAAACCAGATAAATAATCCGAATTCTTGGGCTTTATTGTAAACAATAAAAAATCCAGGTGTGAAATAAACATGACGTATCTCGTGTACGTGGATCGTGTGCCCGAGCCTGACGTACGTGCGATGTTTAAAGAAATGAAAAACGCTGAGTATAAACCAACCTCCCGCATTACAATTTAATGCTTTTAAATTCTGTTTTGTAATTTTGATTTTTAGCAGAAGATTTTATGATATTAATCTAACTATTGAATGTAATTTTATGATGGAACTTTTGAATAATATTCTTGACAAAAACAGTTGAAAAATTTTGAGAAGCTTTTTGGTAAAATTGTTTTTAAAATTATAATTTCTGAGCATCGATTTTTTTTCGAGGTGAGTCTTCAGAACACTATAACTTTAATTCTACTGAATGTTTTTAGCTAAAAATTTAACTGTATACTCTTCAAATATGTATAAATAAATGTTAAAAAGTTCAAAGTTTTATCTCTTCATTGGTTTTTACAAAAAAATAAAAAAAAAATGCTCAAAAATCAGGACGTCAAACCAGAAGACCCCCTTGAGCTGTCGAAGTTATCGAAGTTTTGTAAATTGTATCTGAAAGTTCTTAAAATAAGCTTCAATTCGAGTATTATAATGTATGTGAACATTGGAAACAAAAATTAATTTGATTTAAGAGAGAAATTCTTGAACGAAAAAAATAATTTTGAAGTTTCATTTTTTTTTAATCAAGATGAACAATTCTTAAATCAAGTAAAATTTGCTGATACCAGGAAAAATCTTTTAATTTAAAAATTTATCTATTCAAATGCTTATTATGAAATTTGCTATTGTTCCGGTTTCTGTAAAAATGATTGGCGTACTTCAATTATCAGTGTTATAATTTTATTTGAATAGGAAATTTACTTCCGTTTCAGCTGGCGAATGGTGCATTTTTTCCATCTATTCAATAAAATTCTATTCTTGCTAGTTTTCGAATACTCCAAAAAATCTACTTCCGTTTCGGCTGCCGAATGGTTTTTTTTCTATTTTCACCGAGTAATTGGTCGGTCTTCTGAATAAAATATTCTCAACAACAACAGCAACAGCAATTGAACGACGGGAGCAAGCAATGTCTAGCGCACGTTGCCGAAGAAACGAATCTAAGTAAAGAATAAAAGTATAAGCACGGTCGATGGTGACCCCCGGCCTCCAGTATTATGTCCATCTCTTATTATTGTGAAATATCGGTATACCGACGTCGACCGTAGAATGGCTTTATTCCGTTGACAAGCTCAAGTTAAGCCGAAGAACCTTCAGTTGGTTCGCCGAGAAGAGAAGATAGGAACCAAGTGGCGAGTACGAGGGAGGCAAAAGGTGAATGAAGGCGGACTCATTTGTATTCTAACTTTATGAGAATAATTTAAAAAAATTATAATAAACAATGTGTGAGTATATCCTATCATATGATAAATAAATAAATTGAAAGATAGTATTCTAATTATTTGACATTTTTTAATTATTATTATATTTTTCATTTCGGAAATAGGAAAATTTGTTAAAAATAAATTAACTAATAAGTATAAATGAAAAACATAGTCCCATACAAAGTTGCCGTTAATGGAAACAATCCCAACCATCGGCCGATATCCGGCAGCCAACGATTGGCCAGTTATAAGGATTTGTCAACGGGCCATATTTGGTTAAACGCTGGTCGCCGTCTATTGCGGACATTAATGTTCCGCAATTAATATCCATTTATCGCCCAAAGTCTGGTTGTTCTTGGTCAATTATTGTTATTTTATAATAACACAAATTTGGGTTTTCGGAGATGCTTTACGCGAAGTATAATATTTAAAAAATAAAAAAAGATAATGTTTATTTAAGTTTATTATCGATCCAAATAAAAGTTACATATAAACTTATATAAATAAATAAAAAAAAAATATATAAACTTTTATACAAGATTATCGTAGATCTAAACGAAAATAATGAGTAAATAAAACAAGACAATAAAAATTTTAAATATGATTTCGAAGTTTGACTTGAGAAAAGGATGGCATAATTTTTGAGACAAACATATAATTATTGGAAGGATCAACTATCCCTTATTAGACAAAGAGATTTAAAAAGATTAAAATTATTTGAAAAAATTGAAAAAGATTTGATTTTTACTACTACATAGATATACGCTTTACATTAAGGTAATCTTTTTGAATCTCTTTTTCTAATAAGGGATTAGCCTAAATAGGTTTGGTGCAAATTAAATTTAGAATAAAAAAAAATAATCGTCTTCAGACATTTAAAAACTTTATACAAAAATCGACAAAATTGAGTACTAATAAATTTCATAATCTGTATATGTAGTAATATAATATATTTCAATCATTCAAATAGCTAAGTTGAATTTTTCAGTTATATTCCAGCATGCAGCGCAGCCGGTAATGATCGAGACTTTCACGCAGACGAACCAGGTTCGATTCCCACTTCGACCTAACCTTTAAAATTTTTTCAGAATATTTGACATGGATCGACGCTCCTGTGCTACATCTTCTACTACTTGACTTCATAACGCCAATACGATTATAGGAATAAAAAATTCTACGACATAGAGGTTAAATTTTTAGTTTTTTTTTTTTTCATTTTAACATACTCAGCCGATGATCAGCCATTAACGGCCCGATAACTTTTTTTACAATCGGCCGATAATCAACTGCCGTTAATGGGCCGTTGTTATCATTTGGACATTCAGCCGTCCGTGGGCCATTAAAAGTCGCCAATGATCGGCCGTCAATCAGTATCCTCCGCCCGTCGATGGGCCATCCGAGGGCCGATTTTCGAACTTTGTATGGGTCAGTAGAATTAATAATTTTTAAAATATCAGGTATAAGTGTTTTATTATTGCCATTACTTGCATTACATTGTAACTTTTTTTTTAATATTACCATGCTCTATCTTAAAAAGACCTTGAATCACTTCAAAAATATAATCTATTTGATTGTATGGAATATTTGATGATCCGTATAATTTTAACGCAGCTTCAATTAACTTTTCTTTAAAGTCACACGACTCATAAGAATTATTATTTTTTGACATTATTAATATCTAAGTATTATTAATTTGTGTGCAATTGATATCATTGATAAAAGTTTGGAGGGGAGGAATTAAGAAATCATCGTCGCACTAAATCTTATAAATGAAAACCTTTAAAAATAACCATGGATAAGCTGCTTCACGCGAAAATTCTAACTGTAAACTGTAGAAACTTTCAAAAGTTAGGTCAACACATTCAATTGTAGACAAGTATAATTTAAACCTCACTATTAGATAAATAAGGACCTTAACTATTAGAAAAAAATTAAATTTACTTATGATCTAATATTTTTTATTTTACATTGGCGGCGAAAGGGCCTCCTTAACGCTTCAAACGTGAACAGGCATGACCATGTCTTACTTCAGGCCTGATCATAAATGAACAAGCATGAGCAGGTCTAATTTCAGGCCTGATCATACATGAACAGGCATCGTCAGGTCTGATCATTTTTTTCCGGGTAGATCTGATCAGATTTTCATAGTCAGGAATGTGATAAAAATTTTTTCTTTGACGAAAAAAATTTTTTTGGTTATCACAAAATGTGCAAAATTATTTTTATTATTACGTTTAAATAATTTTGAAATGAAAAATTTGTTACATTTCCTATGGGATTTTTTGGTTTGCTCTGCTCCTGCTTAATATTAAAATCATTACTTATTTTATTATTTAAATAAATGTGATGTTATAATGAGATTCGGTTAAATAAATAAATTAGGACCATAAAAATATATTATAAAATCAATTTTCATATTACATTTATGATAAACTTATTTGATACGTTATGTATTTCATAGAATTGTTGTCACATAAGATAGTCGCATAGCAGGCGGGAACTTCAAGGCGCACGGATATCACCAAAGTTAAGCAGCATCGAGAGTGGTTAGTAGTTGGATGGGTAACTGCTGGTGTTACAGCCGTACAATTAAATGTAATCATTTTTTTTTTTTATTTGAATTCATCATAGAAAATTGCATATGACTCTATCAAGTACTGTATCCATAAAATTAAGCAAAATAATTAATTAAAAGTAACAATGGGTTTTCAAACCTGACCATGTCTGATCAGGCCTGATCATTTTTTTTCGGGTATACAATTACAATTAATAACTAAAAAAAAATTCAAATGCTCAAAATATTATTTAATATAGCTAAATAATATCTATATAGTTTATTGATTAAGTAGTTTAAAAAGTCCGTTGATAAATGCTTTCTCATTCAACAAAAATATAACAATTAACTCAAAATGATGTAAAAAATAGATTACACTGTGTTAAAATTATACGGATGGAAATTGTATACCGTTATTCCACACTACAAGATCATGTAGTGTTCTCAGAGTCCATTTTTACACCAAAATTTTTTGCAGTGTAGATAAATTAAGAGAAATTAATAATTCAAAAAACGCTAACTGATGCACTCTGAAAAGCAAAAAAATAAAAAATTATTGAGTCCTTTGATAGATAGCATCATGTTATGAAAAATATACATCAAGTTAAGAAACGTAATTTAACGAATTCGCTCATAATCCAATTTTTCAAGTTTTTTAAGTAATATACAATTTGTCTTTAATTACTATTTGTTTAAATTTTCTTTATCTTAAGTACTTTTTTTTGCATTTTGAACAAATATTAGTCGGAGGTTTCTAAGTGATTTGTATTTTTCTCATTTCATCCGATTTTTTTTTGTATCGTTTAATCTTTATGCACAGAAATAATTGAACTAATTTGTCTTGATAGATTTTGAGATATTTAAAAAACAAAGTGGTTCAAAACATATTTTTTTCTAATAATAAATCTTAAATGACTACTACTAATACGAAAATCTTATCAGTGATATTTTCTGAGCGTTCTTCAAAGTAGAATCATTTTTTCAATAGATATCATCGAAAAATGTTCAGAAAAATTTTTATTTTTTTTTTGGAAAATTTCAGGAATGCCCTGCATGATCAGCTGTGTTACGAATCGTTTTTTCATTGAAATTAAATTTTTTGCGTCAAGGTGTTAAGAATATCAATAAAATTTTTTCCGAGTTAAGAAAAGCTTTAATAATTACATCTATGAATTAATTAGTCTAAGATACAGACTTTTTATTTTAGCATTTAATCTCTCATGACTGCTAGAAACTTGTATATATTTCGATCATGGAAAAAAAAAAATAAATTAAAAAAATTTCATGAAATAATCCGATAAAAGTAGTTTATTATATTCATCATAACTCATTAATATATTATTTGACATCATCTCTCAGTAAACAAAGTTTGACGATCGGTTGACTAAACGTAAAATGTAGCTTATGGAATAGGTCAAGTCAGAAGAGTCTCCAGACAGTCCGATTCAGTTCTGTTATAGTAGGCCACCAGGCATCAAGCGTTCTCTTGATGGTTTTATACTTACAACTCTCTCTTCACTGGTTTAAAGCCTCTCTAGTATGACGGTCGAAACATAAGTGTGAAATTCAGTTAAATTCAACCTGCGCGCGAACTCAAGTTTAATTTATTCATGATATATGAATCTAGAGGCTAAATTTATAAGAGTTTATATTTTAAAAATAATATTTTGCATAATGTTTGAATTAAAAAATAATTAGCTGAAAGTTTAAATAGATTATGAGAATGATGGATTTATTTTTGTTGAGTGTTTTGGTTTTACAAAAAAAAAAAAAATTCATATGTTGATTATTAAAATAACTAAATTAATTATTAATTAAATGTGATTGTAAAATTGAAAACTTAAATCATTTATTCTTAAATAGAATGTTTTGTTTTTTTATGCTGTGATATAGGTAACGTTTGTAAATGAATATTAGTAGCAGTTAAAGTGCAATCGCATTCGATTTTGCGATGATCAACAAACTACTTTGTTTAATTTATTTATACTCATCAATCTATTCCTTAGGTAAGATCATGAATTTATGTTTAAATTTGAAAGCTTCTTCATCAAATTTGAAAAAATCTGTTACAACTTGTACGATTACTATAAACGAAATGACTATTGGAGAGTACACATACGACTTTTACGCAAATACTTTTAAAATAAATACTTTTTGAGTAACTTTACTGACTTTTATGTATTATTTCAAAACTTGTTAAATAAATATATTAGAATTGATAAAGAAAAGTAGTAAAAAATGGTAAATTTACTGAAATGACTATTCCGTTTATTAATTTAATAAATTTTATGTAATAGACTGGAGATAGTCCAAGGATAAATTATACGACCAAACATTGAAAGCAATTAATGATTTCGTGAGCGCCAGAATACTAAATAATTATAAATTTGTATGGATCATTTATGATCAGAAGCTAATCAATATTATATATTTTTATTTTTTTTATTTTATTCATTTATTTATTTAAATGCCAAGGCTAGATCCAAATGGCAAATGGTAAAGATTTTGATCAATATAATATAACGATTACAAAATAAAATAATACTTAAAAAAATCTATTCTTTAAGTTCGAAAGAAAGTCGTTCATATAGATAAATTAATATATTATTACGTATAAAATTATCAATAAACTAAAATATACAGAATTATCTATGACTACTATTGATCGAAAAATATAACAATGTTTTGATTTATTCAACTTACATCGAAGGATTATCATTCAACAACTATCATTGATGAAACGACACGTGCTTGAATTTAGGCCAATAACGGAACATATTTTCACCTTTGCTTTGTATAGTTTCATTTGTCAGATTTATTTTTTACAAGTTACATACTTTTTTTTTAATATTCAGTACTGAAATATGAATCATTTTTTTCTCTTCTCTAGGTTAAAAGTTGCATGATTAAAAATTATGTTATTTAAACAAGATATAATCATAAAATAAACGTGATGATTGATTGTTAATTAAAATTGAATTCGATCAAATTTTATAAACAAGAAAATTTACTAAGTGAATTTTTATTAAATTAGACTTTTTTTTTACTAAATATTGGAATAAAGTTAGTAAAACATGGAAAATGAAATTTAAAATTAGATTAATTGTTGTTGTATTCATTTTATAGAATTTTGTGAAATGTTATAAAATTGTATAAAACTCTACTGAATTTCTTGTTAAAAAAAAATTAATAACTAAACCGACTACGAAAGTAATACTATTTAAAAAATTTCATAATTCTGAACAAACTTTGAGGCGTAAATATTATGGAGTTGTATAAAATTTTCAAACTTTCTACAGAGTTAAAATCTCATTCATACATAATAGAAAACTATTTTGTATAATTTTATACATATGTTTCCAAGCAGTGATAATCTAGCATCGTTAAGAAAAGTGTAAATTTATAAAAATTTGGAAAAACCGAAAGTAAAAAGCAATGTTTTAAATTCCTGAGGGGCTATTCTATCCACTTATAATTTTAAAATGATTTTTTTATGGTAAATCTCTGATAACTTTTAAACGAATAATGTTAGATCGATTTAGTTGGCAATTAGCTGAATTTGAATCTGTTTCATTATACTTTAATTGTATAAAAATTAAAACTGAATTGGTCAAGTAAATTTTAAAAAATTTTTTAAATAAAATGATTGCGAAATTTAATGACTTTTCAATAACTGTGACAATTCTTAGATCTGTTCTTTTTTATTCCCTGAATAAAGTACATTGAATATTGTAAACCGATTATAAATCAGTTAATTTGCTCGCAAAAAATACTTCAAATGTTGCAAATGATCCAAAATATAGAAAAGAAAAATGAACTCAAAAATAAACAAAAAACATCTTTTAGTGCGTAATATGCAAAAACTCTCCGATTAAAAAAGAGAATTAAAAAGAATTTCTCCGTGTTAAACGCCCATAAGACAAAGAATTGGAAGGATTAGAAATCATTAAAAATGATTAAAAATCAAGTTATTTCTAATTCTTTTGAATCCTTTTGTTTTATCAGGGCTGTTCGAAAATAGATATTTATGTCATATGGCCGTAAAGTGGCGGTTTTCTGACAGCGACAATATTTCGATATGAGCTTAAGGTTTGCGGCGGGAAGGGCCGAAACGGGCGTAATTTTAACGTCCGAGGCGTAGCCAAAGACGGAAATTTACGCTCGTTTTCGAACATTCGCGTCACAATCAAAAGCGAATATCGAAAAAAAGTCGTTGTCAAAATCGCCACTTAACGGTCAAATGACATACAATGTTTTTTGTTATTATCGCTCCATAAGTTTAACTTTTGAGGAATAGGAGGCAAATAATGGCATATTTAAATTTTATGAAGTTTCACAAAGGCAAAAAAACTTAATTTTATATTAATTATTTTTTTATTAATATTCACTACGTCTTTGTATGTATTATATATAAATTGCAAGAAAAGAGAGTAAAGAAAAATGAAACTCTTAGTTCGTGCAAATTTCTTTAGGTAGAATCGGATTCGGTGACATTCTCCAGTTACGTTAAGACAAGAAGAATTCCAATCCTCAGCCGGTTTAGGGCAGCGAAGATAAACCGCAGTGCACTTCACTCATGTCAAGCTTAACTCTTCCTCTTTCGTTCCCACACACTTTTACCCTTTGATGCCTGTAATATACATGGCACGCGTTGTTTTTGCAAATCACCAAAGACGTTCACGATGGCTACGTCCACCATATGTTGTTGACAGGACACACGTTATTAAACCAACTGTACACTTCCAAATATTTTTAATCATTATATATCTTTTCAAATTTAATATTGCTTCTTTCTTAAATTACATTTCTTCAACAATGTCACTTTTTTATTTCGTTTAACTATTCAATTTTTTAACTTCCCGCTAAAAAAATCTAAGGTTTTCAAGAATCGGAAAGTTATTGGTTTTACTCCGTTTTGCAAAAATCAAATCTCTCATCAGATCTCGACGTTCTAAGATCACAGGAAGCTTCCTTGACTACCCCCGCGAGAATGTTACTATATCTGTATTGATGTATGTATGTCTCTCATAACTTTTGAACAGCTTGACCGATTTGATTGCGGTTGGTGCCATTCGAAAGGGCTTGACTGAACTTAGATTTTGAATTCAATTTGGACCGATTCCGACTGGTAGATTTTGAGGAATCTTAAAGAAAACTACAAAAAAAAACTTTTTCATGTGGTTTTTTTGGAATAACTTTTAAATAGCTCGATCAATCAATTCGAAACACTAATCAGCTCTTAACATCAAAAAACTACGTCGATCGCCACCAAGCCGGACAAAATTGGTTGATTCGTTCGTGAGTTATCGTTGACGAAAGAAATCGAATAAAAGCGTTTTTTTCGAATTACACCGAAACTTCCGGTCTTATCAATTTGTGCTTAACCATCTATCATAGAATTTACAAAACTGCGTGGAATGCCGCCAACCGCGTGAAAATCGGTTCATTCATTCAAAAGTTATTGTGTTTTGAAAATTCAAAAAATAGTGTTCTATTTAACTTCTATCAGACTTTTGAGCTCGGAGAGCTCAAAACTACATGAAAATTATGTTTTTGATCTCTTCGAGTTCAAAAACGTAATAAGCGCAACTTTGAGCGCTTAGTTACGAAAGTAGCGGAAAGTTGCAGGGATGGCCTTCAGGGTCAACCGTTTTCCTAATTTTTTTTACGAACTTTTCGAGTACACCCAGACAAAATTGAGAGATACTCTAAAAAAAAAGTCACATACTAGTGTATTGACCAATGATTGTGAGTAAATTTTAAACAGTTACTATTGAGTGGCGTTAAGTATTTCTCTGCTGGCAGTTTATTATGAAGCGGACCTAATGTTAGTAAAATAACAACCACGTCATAAATAAATATTAATAAAAAAATAATTAATATAAAATTAAGTTTTTTTGCCTTTGTGAAACTTCATAAAATTTAAATATGCCATTATTTGCCTCCTATTCCTCAAAAGTTAAACTTATGGAGCGATAATAACAAAAAACATTGTATGTCATTTGACCGTTAAGTGGCGATTTTGACAACGACTTTTTTTCGATATTCGCTTTTGATTGTGACGCGAATGTTCGAAAACGAGCGTAAATTTCACTGTATTAAAAATCAGACGTTTAATGTATGTTTTTACTGTTTAAGAAATGAAATTTATGTTTGTAATGCTTTTAAAACATTATTTTTACATTTGCAACGCCCGAGACGTCGGAGTTACACTTGATACGCTCGAGACGCTAGAGTTATACCCGGGAAAAAATGATCAGGACTGATCAGACCTGTTCATATCTGATCAGGCCTGGAATTAGACCTGATCAGGCCTGTTCATGTATGATCAGGCCTGAAATTATACCTGATCAGACCTGTTCATGTCTGCTCATGCCTGTTCATGTCTGAAGCATTAAATACGCTCAGACCTGATGAGACCTGTCCATGCCTGTTCATGCCTGCTCATGTCTGTTCATGTCTGAAGCCTCAAATACGCTCAGACCTGATCAGACCTGTCCATGCCTGTTCATGCCTGCCCATGTCTGTTCATGTCTGAAGCCTTAAATACGCTCAGGCCTGATCAGACCTGTCCATGCCTGTTCATGCCTGCTCATGTCTGTTCATGTCTGAAGCCTCAAATACGCTCAGACCTGATCAGACCTGTCCATGTCTGCTCATGTCTGTCCATGTCTGTTCATTTATGAAGCGTTAAATACACTCAGGCCTGATCATACCTGACCATGTCTGATATCTAGCCTACACTGAGAGACAATTTTATTTAATAGTAATGAAATTTCATTACTATTAAATAAAATTGTCTCTCAGTGTAGGCTAGATATCAGACATGGTCAGGTATGATCAGGCCTGAGTGTATTTAACGCTTCATAAATGAACAGACATGGACAGACATGAGCAGACATGGACAGGTCTGATCAGGTCTGAGCGTATTTGAGGCTTCAGACATGAACAGACATGAGCAGGCATCAACAGGCATGAACAGGCATGGACAGGTCTCATCAGGTCTGAGCGTATTTAATGCTTCAGACATGAACAGGCATGAACAGGCATGAACAGGCATGAACAGGCATGAACAGGCATGAACAGGCATGAACAGGCATGAACAGGCATGAACAGGCATGAACAGGCATGGACAGGTCTGATCAGGCCTGAGCGTATTTAACGCTCCAGCCATGAACAGGCATGAGCAGGCATGAACAGGCCTGATCAGGTCTAATTCCAGGCCTGATCAGATATAAACAGGTCTGATCAGTCCTGATCATTTTTTCCCGGGCTCTTAAACACTAGTAGGTCGATGGGCGCGGCTCCTGCAATGACCAATGTAGCCGCTTCGGAAACCGTGCGGTAAGCACAGGCAACCCTGAGAGGGCCTCGCTGTTCTACTGCTGCCATTTTTTGCCGGTAGATCTTCTGTTTTAATAGTGACTCAGCCGATTTAGCGTTAAAGTCACCAGCTACGATGACTTCGCCGTCGAATTTAGTAATCGCATCTTCTATGTTTGCCAGCTTCTGTCGGAACACACTAATCCCTTCATTTGGTGAAAGGTAGACGTTCATGAAGTAGGTTTTAGGGGTTCGTATCCAGACAAAACCTGATCCACTTCCGCTGTTGTTGGCGGTAACGTTCTTTGTGTTCACAATCCAGATTGCTGCCGTGTCAGTTTCGTCTGCGAACCATGTTCTATCTTGGAGGTTTAGATATTGTTCACAGTTGAAGCAAACGTCGATCTTCGCTTCAAAGACTCGCTGGCGAAGTAAGTTCTGCGCCAACGCACATCTATTCAGGTTTTTTTGGAGGATGCGCGTCATTTCTGCCCTCTCATAGCTGCGGCAAGTGCGGTGCGGAATGCCGTACAAGCCCCAGTACGGGAGATGTGACATAAGCAATCTTGAGCTTCTTTGTCCGGAGTACAGAGGAAGCATTTTGCCTTCCCCGTGCAGTCTGCGAATTTGTGGTTTTCCGCCACATTTATAACAGCACTTGCTTCTGTCCGGTCCCGTACAGTTTCTTGTTTGGTGCCCAAAATGAAGGCATTTAAAGCATCGGGTTACTTTCGCAACTGGGCGTATGCGACAGTTAACCCATCCGATCTTTAAACGGGCCTTGTCAAGGATGTTGATCGCGCTAGCCTCGTCTATCTCGCAGAAGGCTGCCCAATTGCCTCGTGGTGTAACTTTGGTTAAGTTAACCCGTTTGATCTCCAGGTTTGTCGTTAAGTTCCGCTTGACCGCTTCCCGAACGTCAGTTTCAGTAGAGATTCCATCCAGATCAAGGATCTCTATCGTCGATAAGTCAAGATGAGTCATTTGGTCAAGAGGTAAAGTGTCAGTTTGAAGAGCGCGAGGTCCACGGTTCGAATCCCCGTCGGCACCGATTTTTTTTTTTTTATGGACCTGATCGAGTCAGACATGAACAGATCTGATCAGACCTGAACATGCCTGTCCAGGCCTGATCAGGCATGGTCAGGCATGGTCATTTTTCATGTCTGATCAGGCCTGAAGACTCATGCCTGTTCATGCCTGATCAGGTCTGATCATTTTTTCCCGGGATATAATTATATTGGGTCTACAGAGGAACAAATGTTTGACAACGTTAACGGATATTTGAATAATAATAATGGATATCTTAATTTCAAATTCATTAAAATTAATTACAATCATTCCAGCCTCTCAATTTACCAAATTAAGACTAGGCCTAAAATAATTGTAAAAATACCTGAGACTAAATTTTTCTAATTCTCCAACGGTGACTGGTGTTCTGGTCAAAAACTGGCTGAATCAGCAGCTGGTTGGTCTCACTCGTATCCAATGTATTTGCTGGCTCCAGATAAAAGGTTTCCAAATTCCAGTTTACAAATTGGAATTTCTCAAATTTTGTGTGAATAAAAGACGAAATCCGCGGGGGGTATATCGATATTTTTTATTGATTTTTTTAAATAAGATTTGAAACCAAGGCAGTTGCAGCGGTCAGAAAAAATTGAGTTAACTTTTTCAAACAAAGAGATTGATTTTTGGAGATACTTGAAAAAAAAACTTTCGAAAAAAAAATTGAATTTTTTTTTTTTTCAAATTTCTTGAAAAATTAATCTCATCGTTGGAAAAATGAAGATTTTTGAGAAAAAAAATTTTTTTTCATTGAAGAAATGAATAAAAATCGAAAAATTGCTCATAATGGTAATTTTTGCAAAATCAACGAATTTGAAGCTTCGGGGCACTATGAAAAAAAAATCGCAGCGCTTCGAATTTTTCAGAAATTTTAGGGGACACTTAGAGGTTGAAAAATTACCGACGATATCTCTTGTTCATCCATTTTATTCAAAGTTAGACCAAGTTATCCAAATATCCTTAATTATGCAAATTTTTGTCGTTTTTTCAGTTAAAGTTTTCAATTCAAAAAAAATTTTTTTGACAAAAGCTATTCACGGTATCTCATGAAAAATATCGTGCAGTTCTCAAAACCGTTCTTTGATTTCCTATACGATCATTTTTTCCAGAGTTATTGATTATTAAAGTGAAAAAATACTTTTTTGCATTGACTAACGATAACTTCGCGGCAAATCATTGTACAGGCTTTTAGATTGCGTCAAATTGAAGGGCGTTTAATTTTCTATAAAGCTTTTTAGCGAAACAATGGAAAAATTTTTTTGAAGCCCGTAGACCTATTTTAAGACGAGAAAAAATTTGGAAAATTTTTTTTTGTAGTTTTCTTAGGATTTCTCCAGACCCGAACATGATAAAAAATTTTCATGGTCGTATCTGAAAACTATACACTTGGAACTACAATTTCCTTTTTTTTTTGCTGGTCGATTATTTTCCTCGGAGTTACAGCTCTTTGAAAATCACCCAAAAATTTAGAATTTTTTTTTTACATCCCTTAATTTTTGTAACTAGTATATATATATATATATATTATTTTTTGTATACGGTACTGAAAATTTTTTTTTATTTATTAGAAATCTACTTCTATTTCGGCTGCCGATTGGCCGTTTTAATGGACACTGAAAAAATATCAAAAAATTAAAATTTTTTAAGTTTCAATTCGGCATGGAATACCTTACATTTATATTAACGTTCGAGTCCGTACTTGCAGTTGAAAACAGTACAATTACATTATTAGATCCATTGTGAAACAATTTTGGATCTAAAATCAAGCTTGGTTAGATTTATCAATTGTTAACTTTTTGTTGAATAAAATTTTTAAAAATGTCAAAATTGAAGTACTTGAAATATTCAGATTTTACAAGCCATTCGCACATCCCTACAATTAATAAATATTATTATGTATTAATAAATTATATAAATTAAATTTATGATTAAAGATTTTCAAGCTCAAACTGAAGCATTGCCATCAGTTTTGGATGAGTTACCAGATGAGCGGCACGATGCAGAAATTTTTCGAGCAGTGTTTGAGTCAATGAAGAAGTGGGAATTACATAAAAAACGTTCTATACGAAAAAAAAGAGAAACATCTCGAGTATGCTATGAAAATGTTGGGTGTTTTGAAGATACTGGACCATTTAGTTATTTAGAAATGCTTCCTTCACCACCTAAAGATGTCGGTACAAGGTAAAAATTCGGTAATTATTTACAAGTGCGGTCAACCCTATTTTTGGTCATAACTAGCGGAAAAATTAACATTTTCAAATTTTTTTTTTAATTCTGCTTGTTTTTACGGCGCACTTCTTATAAAAAATGTCGTGAAAGAAAAAAATGAAGATTTCGATAGCTTTTTGAAAAGTTTGAATAAATTTCGGCTCTCATGTTTTTGGATACAATTTCTATTTCATCTTTTTTTAATGTTTTTAAAATAATTTATTTTTTTTTTTAAAGTACATAAAAAAACGAACAAGTTAAAAAAGAAAAAAAGCAGAAATTTATAAATTTTTTCGAAAATTTGTTAAAATTGTGATAATCAACTTTTTTTGTTATTAAATTGTTCATTTTTTCATGTATTTTTCAAAAAAAAATATATCAATAAGATCAAATAGAAATTTCCTTAACAAAAATTAGGAAAACGGTTGACCCTAAAGGCCATCCCTGCAACTTCCCGCTCTTCAAGCTCAAAAATATAATTTTCGTGTCATTTTGAATTTTCCGAGCTCAAAAGTTTGATAGAAGTTCATTAAAATACTATTTTTTGAATTTCAAACCGCAATCATTTTTGAATGAATGAACCGATTTTCACGCGGTGGGCGGCATACGACACAGTTTTTGAAGCCCAATAAAGAACCTTCACACCAGGAATTTCGGGGTATTTCCAAAAAAAAAACATTTTTTTTTCGATGGCGATAACTCACGAACGAATCAACCGATTTTGACCGGACTGGCGGCGATCAACGTGGTTTTTTTAAGGTAAGAGATGATTAGTTTTTAGAATCAATCGTTAGAGCCGTTTAAAAGTTATTCTAAAAAAACTACATGTAGAAAAATTTTTTTTTGCATTTTTCTTGAGATTTCTCAAAATCTATCAGTTCGAATCGGTCCAAATTGTATTCAAAATCTAAGCTTGGTCAAGTCCCTTTGAATGGTACTAACCGCGATAAAACCGGTCGAGCCTTTCAAAAGTTATGGGCGTGTAACGATTTTCCTCAGATACTCTGATTTTTTTATCTTTAAATTTCTATAGCCCAGTGTCATTTTTTAGCATCGTTTCAACCATGGACGGATTTTTTTCAGAATTGAATGCTCTACACAAGTGTACTTTGCGGCTAAGCCGTAACTTGGACCGAAGGGGTAGTACAGGGTCTTTAAACTTAATTTTTCAATAAAATTCGCGTTTTTTCGAATTTATTTCGGGAATGACAAGAACTATAGAAAAAATATAGAGTACACGAATAAAAACGATTTTGTTAAAATAACAAAAGATGGGATAACTGAAAAATATGTTGTGGTAACAAATGAGTGTAGTTATAGCAACAAATCCCTTAGTTGCATTAACAAAATCATTTTGTTTCTATCACAAAATAACTTTGTTGCTGCAACAAAATGATTTTATTGCTGTTACAAAGTGATATTGTTAAAATAACAAAACTCATTTGTTGCTATACAAATGTATTCTTATAAAATTTACTGCAACAAATTTATTTGTTATTCCAAAAAATTTTCATTGTTATTCTTACAAAATTCTCTTTATTACTTCAACAAATTGTCTTTGTTACTCCAACAAATTCTCTTTGTTATTTTAATAGAATAATTTTGCCGTTTCAACAAAAAAATTTGTTATACCAGCTAAAGTATTTTGTCGAATCAACTGAAAAATTTTGTTATAGTAACAAATCTGTTTTGTTGTTTATAACATATCAATAAGTTGTTATAACTTAAATTTTGTTATTTTAACATATGATTTGTTATCCTTAGGTTTACAAATGTATTTGTTACCACAACATATCTTAGATTATCTTAACAAAATTTTTTTCTGCGTGTACAAATTTATAGAAAATTCAATTTTCTACAAAAAAAGGTCCCAATTATTTTTACAATCGAAGTTTTATTTTTATAATTGATTTGTTTAATTGTTTAAGACAATTAATTTTTGATAATTGTATAATTTTTTTTTTTAATATATTAAAAATATTATACACAGAAAAAAAAATTAACTTGATTCAAGAAAAAAATTTTTGAATCAAGAATATAATTTTGAAGAGGGTAATTGTCTTGAATCAAAACGAAAAATTGTTGAATTAAGTAAAATTTCCTCAAATCAAGAAAAATTTTCTTAAATCAAGAATTTTTCTACTTAAATCAAGAATATTGAGCTCTTCAAAAATATATACTTGATTCAAGAACATTTTTTTTTGTGTACACTAACGAAAAAAAATAATACTGTAAAAATTTAAGTCCTTAATATGAAATTGCAGAACCATAAAAAAATTCAAACTTAAAAAAATAGTATTTTTGAAACAGATCAACCGTTAAAGCATAATTATAAGGAAACGGCTTGTCTGACGAAAATTTTCAATCAGACTTTTTTTTATAGACTGTTCGATTTCTTTCAAAAATTTCTATTTCAAATTTTTCCGTTTAATGGTTTCGAAGTTTAATAACGAAAACTGAATAATATTTTTAGTACATTTTTAGAAAATAAATAAAATATCCGATTATTTTGGCCCACTTTAATTATTATAACATGCAATTTTCTTATAATTAGTAATTCTGACTTTCTACACCTGTAAAATTGAAAGAAAACTGTGAATAAAAGGTTAATTTATCAAAAAAAAAATACTTACTGGGATCTTCAATACTGTAGCACGTTTTGTGCAAAGTACCCGAATAAAACTCGAGTCCAATGATGGCAAATATCACGATAGCGAAGAGTACCAGCAAACCAATCTGTAGCAACGGTGCCATGGCTTTGATGATAGACTTGAGCACCACCTGGAGACCTGTGAAAAGCAATTACCCGTGGGAATACATTGACAGTCAAATGGTCAAAAAAAAAATTTGAATCCACCATAAACCAATACAGTGTGAAAATAATAATAAGCTATCTTGCACAGTACAAGAGTATTTGTTATTTCTCATTCTATAATTATCCTCTAATATAATAATAATGATAACAAAACAAAAGTGAACTGTTGTAAATAACAAATAACAAAAAAGATGGTTCTACTTTTTACACAAAGGACAGTTGGCTATTGTTAAATTGGCACACTACTCACTTGGGATGCCGGAGACTAGTTTGAGCGGTCGCAACACGCGTATTGCACGCAACGTACGTAGATCCATGTCCAAACTCACACCTTGCGGGAACACCGTGATGAACCTGCCCCAAACATACACACACCCCACCGTACTTTACTACCTACTACTCTATTACACTAATTTTGCTAATTAATTACTTAAGCTACATTTAATCTATTATCTATTGCTTATAGCTTCACTATGTATTACTAGTAGACTAAACTTCTTAATTAATCTAGTTTAGATGTAATAGTCAGGATAAGGATCAAGGATTCTGTTGCTCTTTTATCATTGTTTATTCGATAATATTCCCACTAACTTCAAATTCTATTGGATTTTTTCTAGCCCAATTACTCACTTATTTTTTGTTATTTAGCCAACGAAGTAACGAGCTTTAATGACACTTAATTCTACCCATCGATGAATACATGATTGTATTTTTTGGTTCAGGTCAAAAATAGTTTGGTCTGGTTGAAATTAATTTTTTTAAAAATGACAAAATATAATAATAACAATACTTAATATTAACCCACTAGATCTTTCGATCAAAATTTATTTTTGATATTGCTGGAGGGAATTCGATTCCTAGTTTGAATAATTATGCTGTTTGATTTTTAATAAGGGCCTGAATGGAGAAAAATGATTATATATAATTAGACCTGGCCAATTTTCAGGTCTAATTATATATAAGTTATATTATATATAACCATATATAATTAGGCAAAATCATTTTTCCGGGCAAAAGGTCAACATTAATTGAAAACTCGATTTTTCAAAAACGGGATAAAACTTATATCTTCTCAACTTTTGTAAATTTTCAATTTTCTTAGCGGGAAGTTAAAAATGAAAATTAAAATGGTTGACCCCACTTGTAAATATTCACCAAAAATACTTATTCTGTATTAGTTATTTGTTGTGGTTTTTATGCACAAATTTTCTTTGATCCAGATTTTACGTTTATGGAAGTCGAAAAGCCAGATCAGTACCAATGGAAGTTTCCGCCGACGATGTAGCAAATGATATAGCAAATAATGCAATTGATCCTCAATTACCGACAAAAATAATTGTTCATGGTTTTGGATCTGATTGTGACAATGTTTGGGTATACGAGATGCGATCGGCACTTATGTCAGTACATGACTGTAACATCGGTTTGTATTGTGTACAATAAAAAAATTTCCCTTGTTATGATTTAGTTAATACTCAAAATTTTTAATCAGTGCTCTTAAAAACAAATAATAAAATTTAGTATGTGTTGACTGGAGCCCTGGAAGTGCGATACCGAATTATGTAAGAGCGGCAGCTAATACAAGACTAGTAGGAAGACAGTTAGCACAATTTGTACGAGGTCTCAATGTATCTCTGGATATGGTTCATATGATTGGATTTAGTTTAGGGGCACATGTTGCAGGTTTTGCTGGTTCAGAGCTTGCTAATGTCTCCAGAATTACTGGTAATTAAAAATTTGATATAAATTTATAAATTTTTCTATAACTGTTAGGTAACAGCCCTGGCGGTTTCGGCAACACGGTGAAAGCACAGTCGATTAACGGTTGTTTCACGGTCGTTTCACCGTATAAAGTCCGTTGTTACCGAGCGAGTTGTCAGTCTGCATCGGATACAGTTGTGAACGATATTCACTGTGAATTAACAAAATATGTGTATTATATAGTCTGTAGCCCAGCACTGATGCCGGTTGGTATTCCATTAAATTCACGTCTTTTTTTATCTATATTTGATTCCTCATCTCCGACTGATGGGATTCTTTCTTCGTAATTTTTGTGATAAAAAAATCTGGAAATTGGTTGACCACGCAGGCCAACCCTAGAACTTCCCGCTAAGTTTGAATTTGAAGCGCCTTAAAATACGTTTTTTGGTTAATATTTGAGCTTGTCAATCTCAAAGCACTTCGAGCTCAAACTCACTTCAAGTTCAAGCTCAAAGCTCTTCGAGCTCAAAATGTATTTATTGAACTACTATAACTTTTGAATGCGTCGTTCGATTTTCATTTCTAAAAAAGTGTTTGACGCAGTTTTTAACCTTCCGTCACTCGCGCTAGTGAGGGAATCCCCGCATGTCAACTTTTATTTTAAATATTAAAAAAATTATAATAGTCAGTACTGTAAACGTTTCAGAATTTGTATACTATTTATCAAAAAATATTCTTAAGCCGGAATTTTCAATTTATTTAGCTTAAAATTTTTTTTATTGAATTTAAAATAACGACGTTTCGAGAATTGCGGCTTTTCCCCGCTAACGCGTGTACTCTTGATGCATAAATTTTACTTGTGGTGTTGCCAGATTTTGACGCAGAAACTTACGGAATTGCGCAGTAGGTACAAGTGTAATATCTGTGATTACACATACATAAGCAGTGATTAAAAAGAAATAATAAACAAAAAATTAAAAAAAATTAAACAATCAAAATTAATATAAATTATATATTCCCTGGCGGATTCGTGGTCACGGTAAAATGATCGTGAAACGACGGTGAAAGCACCGTCAATTCACAGTGTAGACAAATTATCGTCGAATAACCGTCACTTGTCTGTCGAACGACCGTCGTTTGACAGTGAACGATGAGTATAGTTGTGAACAATTTTCACTGTTACTTTATGATTTTTATTCTGTATAGTTGTCATACTTCACTCTTCGAAAAATCAAATTTTCACTTGACTTTTCCGATTTTTACTTAGGTAAAAAATCGGAAAAGTCAAGTGAAAATTTGATTTTTCGAAGAGTGAAGTATGACAACTATACAGAATAAAAATCATAAAGTAACAGTGAAAATTGCTCACAACTATACTCATCGTTCACTGTCAAACGACGGTCGTTCGACAGTCAAGTGACGGTTATTCGACGATAATTTGTCTACACTGTGAATTGACGGTGCTTTCACCGTCGTTTCACGATCATTTTACCGTGACCACGAATCCGCCAGGGAGTTGGAACATCGTGGAGCTAAAATGTGAAAAATGTAAATGACATCTACGATTGATTGACTTGATGATTGATCCACTTAAAAAGTTACATTTCAAGACCTGATACAGATTTAGAAAAATTTATACTTTTTTCAGATATACTAGAAATTTGAATAGCGTGCTACGCGCGCGCCTAAATTTTAACCAACAATGAATCGTGGCCCGTTTTTTGCGAGTTTCGACCTTTGACTAACTTCAAAACTATCATGTATTTTAATTTAGAGGAACAAACTATCATAAAAAATGTTTTTGTCCGAGTTTGTAGGTCTGGACCCTGCTGGACCTCTATTTGAAACTCAAGATCCACAAGTAAGGCTCGATAATATGGACGCTCATTTCGTTGATGTGATACACAGTAATGGGGAGCAATTAATTCTTGGTGGTTTGGGATCATGGCAGCCAATGGGTGACGTTGATTTTTATCCAAATGGTGGACGAATGCAAACCGGATGTTCCAATCTATTTTTAGGAGCAGTATCTGATTTTATTTGGTGTAAGTAAAATATTTTCAATAAATTAAAACTTTCAAATATCAATTAAACCGAATTAAAACTATAGCTTTCAGAATTATAAGCTGCACAGAATTTATATTAACCCTAACAATATTTGTTTTGTAGATTTTATTATCTTTGATGGTAATAAATTTTATGAAAATTAAATGATAAATATAACAATTTAAATTGTAATCAGTACAATAGTAGAATAATTATTCTTTAAATAGACCGATCATACCATTTACTATCGAGATGGTTACATTTATCATCACAAGTGGTTAAAGTTGCCAATTGTATTATAAGCTGTTCAGTGAAAGTAAGCACTGAATTGATCAACAATATTATCAATAACTTAATAATAATAATCTATATTATTAAGAAAATAAGCAAAATTTTGTGGCCGGTGTATTTATATGATAAAATGGGTTTTATGGTTAAATTTGGTATCGTTAGAAAAGTCGAGACCTGGAGTTGTGCCTTTTCAAGGTTTTATATCATTCTCACCAATAGTCAATTTATGATGATAAGTATTCATGCTGCATTCGAAAGTGTTCTATCTCTAGATACATAATTAAGAAATGACCTTGTATTTTGTGAACTCTTGACATTTTTTAAGATATAAGTTCATCTCAATGTTACACATATCAAGACTTTTCATTTAAGAACCCACATCAATTTTTCATATATTTATATATATTATATATTGTAACCAGGGTGTTTAGCCTGGGTCCCATTGGTCACCCTTTTCTTCTTTGAAAAGGGCGTCACTGGGATTTTAGACACGGTGTCCCAGAAACCGGAGAAGCGAGAGAGAGAAAAGACAAGGTCGTGAGAAGTTCGAGAGGGGTGTAAATAACACTGAGCAAAATTATTAATGACAAATAAAATTATTTATTTAAATTCAATGACAAAATTGATGATTTCCATCAACAATATTCTCCTTAAAACTAACCTAAATGTGAGAACCTCTCACCTACGCAGGCCACTTGCCCAAAATTCTTATAAACTAAGTATCACTTAACTCTCCCGGGAAAAAATGAATTTGCCTAACCATATATATTTATATATGATTATGTATTAAATATATATGATTATATATAAATTTTTATATAAAATATATATAATCATATATAGACTAATGTATTATATGTATGTTTTATATAAGTCTATACATGATTAGATCTGATTAGATCTGACTTATATAGGTCTATATATGATTATATATAAGTCTATATATAATTAGATCTGATTAGACCTAAATTATCTAGAGCTATATATGATTAGATATAAATCTATGCCCGGGAAAAAATGATTTTGCCTAATCATATATATGATATATATAGTTATATCTAATTATATATATATATATGATTATACCTACTCATACTTGACTAATATGAATCTATATATAATCAGATCTGATTATATACGGGTCCATATATAATTGGATGTGATCAAACTTGGCTAACATAATTAGCCTTTTATAGATTATCATGTATTATTAAATTATATATAAGTTAATATATAATTATACATAGGTTCATGCATAGTCAGACCTAAGCAAACATTTTTTTGGATATCATTTAAAGTGCAAAATGATGTTTAACATTACGCATAAATAGTTATAAAATAAAAAATTTATTGCACTTCCTATAGGA
>JZSA01004924.1:0-29026 GCA_000956155.1 Cotesia vestalis | reverse complement strand
GACTATATTTAATCTTGCATGGCTGTATATTGCTCCATATATAGTCATATATAATTATATATACCCGGGAAAAAATGATCAGACCTGACCATGCCTGTTCATGTATGATCAGGTCTGAAATTAGACCTGTTCATGCCTGCTCATGTCTGCTCTTGTCTGATTTTTCTTTTAGTTCTATTTCTAAAATTAATTTGTTCCGTATGACGCATCAATTTCTATCCCCTTATTAATCTTAAATGCACAACTTTCATTGAAAATATCAGCTTAAGCATAAAGTTTTTGATATTCTATGCCAAAACGATGATTTTTAACTATGATTTTTGACGCAATGACACAAAATTTCTTACTGTGTTCCAAGGAATACGCGAAAAACAAGATTTTGAGTAAAAGTTTGACTTTGATTACATGCAAATATCAAAATAGATCAGTTGATATCGATAGGCGATAAGTCCTTTCAAGGTGTCTGTTATTATCTTACGCTACGCCTTGGTTCATTGCTGTAGTATGAAAGATTGCTGAATTGTAGAACATACAGATAATTCTTAGTTACCTATACGTTTTGAATAAAAAAAAAAATTTTTAATTAAAAGAAAACATCAAAATTCTAATTCTGGAATAAACCTTAAAGAAATTGTTTTTTATTACTGTGCATAGAGCCACATGTTAATGGAGCAAAAAAAATACATAGCCGTTTTAAACAAATAACTCTGATATATAATAAATTATTAATAATTAATACACTAGGCATAGTTAACTTCCTTAACTGTAAAGATAAGTCATGTATGAAATTAAAATTACTTGAAGTAGTTTGAAAGATGCTTCTAAAGTAAAGATAAGTTATATGGTCAAGAGGTAAAGTAACAGTCTGGAGAGCGCGGCGTCTACGGTTCGAATCCCCACTGGTACAACTTTTTTTTTTTTGACCTGATCGAGTCAGACATGAACAGATCTGATCAGACCTGAACATGCTTGGCCAGGTCTGGTCAGGCATGATCATTTTTCATGCCTGATCAGGTCTGATCATTTTTTTCCCGGGTTTATGAAGTAGTATTAATAACTTTTATTTCTTGAGATGATAATATCCATTTATCGTCGTTATAAACAAATCACTTTATAGCGAATCTATATTTTCTCAAAGGGTTATTAAGAGTGGATAATATTTATTCAGTTTAACAGTAAAAAAAAAGGTTATTTCTTTTCAAAAAATTTTCTTTACAGTTATCAGAACTGAAGAAAATTAAAAATTAAACTATGAAAAAGAATTAATGCATGTTTTGTAGAATTTTTTTTTCAAATCATATTTTCATCACAAAAATACTTAAATGCGCATCAAATCGCTCATAGTTGAGCAAGTCAAAACATCAACAGCTAATAAAGTGAACTTGCTGTTGGAAACAAATACTACTCAAAGAGTGACCATAACGGTTATTTTAAAAGTCTTTATTGATTATATTTCATATACATATAAGTTTTCATTCATATGTAACATTGTTTATGGGTTTTATATTTGGTATCTGTTTTGTTAACTTAACCCAAAAAGATATAAACAACATTTAAAAATTTTTTTTTTAACATTACAATAAGATAAATATTGTTTTAAACTTGGTTGAGGGAAAGAAATAAAACAAAAACCCCATCAATCTTCATTATTTCTCACATCTAACTTAAGATAACACCATTCAATACCTTATTAATTTATTTTGGTTGATAACAATTTGTTGTGGTTGATTGTATCTTAGGCAAGGATGATCTTTTATTATTTTACCTACATTTTTGAGGATAGTTAATGAATGGTGTTTTGAATTGTAGAAGTTAAGTGCCAATTTTTCTACATGCGCTTGTATTGTAGGAAAATTGATTTGATTATGTATATGGATGATATTTGTACAAAAGTCGGTACCAAGGGCCATGCGCAAGCATTTATTTTGAAGTCTTTGGAGCTTTTTATAATTTGACTTATACGTGTTGCTCCAAATGGGATACGCATACAACATTATAGGTCTAATTCATATTTTATAAATCAGGAGTTTGTTGTTATTGGTAACAGAGCTGTTTCTGCATATGAAAGGATAGAGTATCGATATAGCCGCATTAGTTTTATTGATTACCTGGGCTATATGTTTGGTAAAAGTCAATTTAGAATCTAAAATTAAGCTAAGATATTTGGCGGAGTCAGTTAGTTCAGCAATATGCTCTTACACACTCAGCTTATAAGATAACGAGCTTTTCTTGTGGCTAAAGATTGTGGCAGTAGTTTTGTGAGTATTTATTTTAATTCTCCACTCAAGAAAGTATTGTTCTAACAATTTAATATGGCTTTAAAGATTTTCTAATATTATATCTTTGCTCCATGATGAAGAATACACCGCTGTATTATCAGCAAATAGGGCGATTGATGTGTTTTTCATCTTAGGTAAGTCATTAATGTAGAGTAGGAATAGGGTTGGCTGTAATATAGAACCCTGAGGTACTCCAGCCACAATCTTGCGTTCTGTACTTAACTCGCTACCCACACTTGCAACAAAAGATCTGTTTTGCAGGTAATTGTCTATGAATGTAATTATATAAGTAGGAATATTATTATAACTCATCTTATATACAAGGGCTCGGTGCCACACAGTATCAAAAGCCTTTTCGATGTCGAGAAGCAATAGACCATTGTTTTGTCCTTTATTGAACTTGGAACTAATGTGGTATGTAAGCCTAGCAAGTTGCTGATTTGTACTGTGCGACTCTCTAAACCCGAATTGTTCGGGAATGATGATATCATTCAATTTTAGATAGTTAGTGAGTCTTTTGTTAATTACTATCTCTAATATTTTGCCTAATGTTCACAATAGGCTTATCGGTCTATTAGAGTTTGGTTGTTGCTTAGGTTTACCGGCCTTGTGGAAAGTAAAAATTTTTGCTTTTTTCCAATCATTTGGAAAATATGACAGGCTAACACGAGCATTTATTATATACATGAGTTGTACCAAAGCTTTTTTGCTAAGATTTTTAAAAATAATATTTTGAAAACCATCTAAGCCGGGAGATTTTTTAGGTTTTGTTGCTCTGATTGCGGTATCAATTTCTCGTGGTGAGATATGAGGGAAATCTGACTTGCTGATTTTATTATTTAGTAAACTTTGGTAATGACTATTGACTTGTTGTTCAGTTGTTTTGTTGCTGAGGGATTCCGTTAAGTGGTGGACATATTCAAAGACGTCTGCAATAACATTAGCTTTGGATTTGTCATCCAAAGCTAGCCCATTGTTGGTGTGTAGCACAGGAATAGTGTTAGGGGTATTTTTACGAACTTTAATGGCTTTCCAAAGGCTATGGTCGCGGACATCAAGGGATTTGAGTTTATTACTTAGCTTATTATTATTATAGATAGTAACTTCATGTTTGATTTTATTCGTATGTTGATTGAGTAGATATTTGTAGTATGGGTGGCGAGTTCGTTGGTACTTTCGTCGGAGCATATTGTGAACTCGTATCAAACAAACAATAACATCAGGTTATTTGTCAGGCCGATAATTTAATTTTTTGGCAGGAATAGCTTTGTTAATCGCATTATTTATACATTCACTAAAGTTCTTAACACTCCTGTCAACATCCTCTGTTGTTTTGTACTCAGAATTTAGAATTATGTGTTTATCAAGACTAGATTTAAATAAATTCCAATTAGCTCCTTTGTAATCAAGAAATTTAACATTAGTAAAAGTAACTTTGGTATTATTTAATTTAAACATGACCGGTTTATGGTCGGAGTTCAGAGCATCTAAGCATTAGGGTTTTTCATATTTATTTGAGTTTTTAACAATGATAAGATCTACAATCGATGGTAATCAACCATTAGTAGGTATGGGGGTAGTCTCATTTGGAAATTCTATATTAAATGGTCTTTTTAGCATATAATAGTCAAGCAATATTGTGCCATTTTTAATAGCTCTTGTATACTTCCAAAAGCTGTGCTTAGCGATTAAGTCGCCTGCTAAATTTACTTTGTTATTGAGCTTAAATATTTGTTGTGATTCATTTACGTCTAAGGTTAATTGAGAGGGAAGATAACATGAGACAATTAATAAATTATTATCGATTTAATCTCGATAGTCTCTAATATGTTGGTAATAATATGGACTTCATGATTAATTATATTGTTTTTAATAAAGATCGCAACACCACCACCGTGCGAGTGTCCATTGCGGTCTTTTCGATAGCATTTATAACCTTTAATCATGCATGATAACCTTTAATAATCCATGATTTATGCATGATCATGCTTGATGCATGCTTGGTTAAGCATGGCTATGTATGCAGATTTTTTCCCGGGTTATTAAAACAGAATAAATACAATAAAATGCATTTGTCTAAAATTTACAAAAAATGCAAACATTAAAGAAAATGTTTATAAATATGAAATATTCACTATTATTCATTTGATATCTTTAACTATTGGTGATTGTAGATTGACTAGAACGCAGCACATGAATATAATTGCATCGCAGTAAGGTAACATCTCGATAGTAAACTTATCAACTATTTTGTAAGTACGGATTCTTTGTATCACTCTTTCAATAAGGATTCTAACACTTGCGAATTTATAAATTTCTTCTACCTGTTCTTCAGAGAACGTGTCATACAAAAATGGTGGCATCACAATTGTAACTCCTCGCCCACTTTCATCTAGTTGAGTTTTAACTTAAAGAAACCCTTTGTCTGCAAGCGCTTGATCTCCAGGTTCAAGTAGATCTAGAAATCTACACATACTTGTTATTTGACAATCTGTTCCTCTACCACCATAACTGCGTGATACATATGAAATGTATCCTGATGGTGTACGACAAATAAGAATTTTGATTTTAAATCCTTTTTTGTAATTTGAATAAAATTTAACTCGATTTTCAATTTTGGCGGGTTGTTCTACATGAAATTCAGTACAATCGATAATAGCTCTACAATCTTTGTGTGATTTTTAAATGCATCAGACATACTTGCCTGTATTGTTTCTTTTGATGGCCAAATTCAAAACTCCTTGCATGCACCAGCTAAGTACATTAAAGTATCACAAAACACTTTTGATATAGTTGTTCTATGAAGATTAAATAAAACACCCATAGCAGTAAACGTGAGTCCACATCTCATTTTCATTAGAAAAAAAAACTACTGATCTTCTAATGATATTTTGTCCAGTCATCAACTTTTCTTTTCTTCATAATTTTTAATAAAAGTTGAAAGATTTTAAGTTTAACGCCTCCAAGATCATTAAGCTCTGAGGCCGTCAGGCCCTTGGTCGGAATGGGGCAGCCTGGGTGTCAGCGTACAAGCAGGACTGCACCCAGCGCACTCTATTAGTCTATTTACATACATTACAAATCAAGTTACGGTAAGCGATTGATTTGGTTAATGAATCAAGTAATCTGTTACATAAATACGAATAATTATAATTATTACTCATGAAAGCGATAAACGATAAAGCGTCGTGAGCTATAATACCTTTCTTTTCTTTTTTTCCGCCATCGTCTTCTGGTTCTTGCTGGAATAACTTTTGATTGATAATTACGTGAAATATATAATTTGTATTTGATTATTTTACGGGGTAAATCCATTGGATGGTATTTTAAGAACTATAAATTAACATTTTAATGATTATTAATTAACGGTTAGAATTTCTGAGACATAAAAAATAAAGCTGGAAATAATTTCCTGAGATATTAAGATGAATACCTGAATTGGTTGGAAATTTATTTATTTAAAATTTATTATATTGGTTTAAATAACAACAAAAGTGTTAGAATAAATCAATAAATAAATTCGATGGGAGTTTATTTTCAGGTTAATAATTTGTATTAAACATCTAACTTAAACTCAATCTTTATCATATTTTATTCAATATATTTACTCTAACAGCGTAATTTACAACTTTGAAGTTTTATTTGAATTCATTCAGTTGTTTTTCTCATGCTTATTTACAACTATATGTGAGGTATATGTCATTGTCCCAGCTAAGCAAAATCCCAGTTGGTCAGCGTCCCGATTTTCATCGTCCCAGCTAGAGAAAAATGCAGCAGAGTCACCGGTTGGTGAAAAAGAAAATCAAATAATTTATTACATAATTACCGGCAACAATTTTATTCACAGGTGGCGCTGGAGTGTCAAAAAAAGAAAATAATGCAATATTGAGTCCAGGTGTTTTCCTCTGTAGTTTTTAGCTGCAAGTACCTGAAAATGATTTTTTAATGACCCAGAGAGACTCCGAGACCCGAACCGAGTATGAGCGAGTACCCCAGGTACATCTCTCCGTAGTTTTTAGGTACAAATAATTTGAAATAATTATTTGATAAGCCAAGATCACTCCAGGACCCGAATCGAGACTAAACGAGTACCCCAGGTACTTCCTCCGTAGTTTTCAGCTCCAAATAATTTTAAATTATTATTTAATGAACCGAGAGCACTCGAGGACCCGAACCGAGTATCAGCGAGTACCCCAGGTACTTTCTTCGGTAGTTTTTTACTGCAAATAATTTGAAATAATTATTTCATAAGCCAAGAGCACTCCAGGACCCGAATCGAGACTGAACAAGTACCCCAAGTACTTCCTCCATAGTTTTAACATTCAAATAATTTTAGATGGGAATTTAATAAACCGGGAGCACTCCAGGACTTGAGCCGAGTATCAGCAGGTACTCTAGGTACTCCCCTCCGTAGGTTTGCGGTACAAATATTTAAAAAAAATTTTTTTTCCCTTCAAAATTGATTTGAATCCGAACCGAGCATGAGCTAGCACCCCAGGTACTTCCCTCCGTAGTTTTCAGCTCCAAATAATTTTAAATTATTATTTAAAGAACCGAGAGCACTCCTGGACCCGAACCGAGTATCAGCGAGTACCCCAGGTACTTTCTTCGGTAGTTTTTTACTGCAAATAATTTGAAATAATTATTTCATAAGCCAAGAGCACTCCAGGACCCGAATCGAGACTGAACAAGTACCCCAAGTACTTCCTCCATAGTTTTAACATTCAAATAATTTTAGATGGGAATTTAATAAACCGGGAGCACTCCAGGACTTGAGCCGAGTATCAGCAAAACAGTTTCACTGTAAAAAAATCGCGCCAAGTGCACGTTCATAAGACTATTAAGAAAAAAAAATTTTATTTCTTTACAAAAAAATATAAAATGAGAAATTAAAAAATCCAAGTAACCGATATGGTTGCATATGATTTTCGGAAGTTAAAAAAAATTTTTTTGTAAATTTAAAAATTAAAAGAAACAATTTTGGAACGTACTTGGTGTGCGTCATTGTGTACTTCAATTTTTTTTAAAAGTCCTAGTAGATAGATTTTAGGAATTTCAAAAAAATAAAATATTTCGTAACCACGCACACTAAATACGTTCCAAAATTGTTTCTTTTAATTTTTAAATTTACAAAAAAATTTTTTTTAATTTCCGAAAATCATATGCAACCATATCGGTTACTTGGATTTTTTAATTTTTCATTTTATATTTTTTTGTAAAGAAATAAAATTTTTTTTTTCTTAATAATCTTATGAACGTGGACTTGGCGCGATTTTTTTACAGTGAAACTGTTTTTGTTCGGATTTAATGAATCGGGAGCACCCTAGGTCCTGAACCGTGTATGAGCGAGTATCTCAGGTACTCCCCTTCGTAGTTTTCAGCTCCAAATAATTTTCAATAATTATTTGATCAACTAGGAGCGTTCTAGGACCCGAACCGAACATGAACGAGCACCTCAGGTATATCCCTCCGTAGTTTTCAGCTTTAAATAATTTTAAATAATAATTTATCGAACCAGAAGCACTCGAGGACCCCAACCGAACATGAACGTGTTCCCCAGATATATCCCTCTGTAGTTTTTTACTGTAAATATTAAAGAAAATCCTTTTTCATCTTTATAAATGAAATTGAACCGGAACCGATCATTAACGAGTACCCTAAGTACTTTTCTCCCTAGTTTTCAGCTCCAAATAATTCAAAATAATTATTTAATGAACCGAGAGCACTTCAGGACCCGAACCGAGTATTAACGAGCACTCCAGGTACTTTCCTCCGCAGTTCTTCGCTCCAAATAATTATAAATAATTATTTGAAAGCCTAGGAGCGCTTGAGGACCTGAAACAAGTTCCCCAGTTACTTTTCTCCGTCGTTTTCTACTGCAAATAATTTGCAAACTTTTTTTATCCTCAAAAGTTAATTTGAACCCGAACCGAGCATGAGCCAGTACCCCAGGTACATCTCTTTGTAGTTTGTTACTGCAAATATTAAAAAATAGTATATTACACACCTAGGGAAGTAAAGTAAGAAATGTCTCAGATCACATGTAATTGTTGGCCGAGGCTAAGGTTGTACGAGCGCTAGGCGGGCTGGGGATAGGTACCGAATCTAGCGCAGTACGGGGAGAGCAGTAACTATATGATTTTTCTCAATATATAGATATACATTTAACGTTGGCTAATGGCGACTTTTAGACATTTTTAAATTTTTAGACATATATAAGCTACTTCGGTGACCTCTCATAATTTCTCAGCCTATAATGTCTTGGCCAATATATCTCGGCAATCATATCTCAGAAAATAATATCTCGTTAGTGTCCGCCTATTTTTGAGCATCAACACTCCCAAAATTTAAGTTCGATCGGTTCAGTCAATTCGGAGATATTTTGAAAAAATGAAAAACAAAAAACATATTTTTTTCCAACTTTTTTGCCATTCCTTGTAAATCTACTGGTCCGAATTGGTTCCAACTTACAGGAAATCTAAGTTTGGCGAAGCCCTTTCGAATGACACCAACCGCGATGAAATCGGTCCAGCCGTTCAGAAGTTATAAGAGGTTTACACACACACACACACACACACACACACACACACACACACACACACACACACACACACACACACACACACACACACACACAGATGTACGGACAACATCGCGGGAATAGTCAGGGAAGCTTCCTAGAACCTTGAAACGTCGAGATCTGATGAAAACTCGATTTTCGAAAAACGGGGTGAAAACAATAACTTCCCGAATTTTAAAAAATTTTCAATTTTTTTAGCGGGAAGTTAAAAATTATTCCGGTACGATCATTTTTTTGACCAATTTCCCTGCCACATACACCCGACCATACACGGACGACCAGAAAAGATAATGTTTAATTTTATTATTTACTATGTTAAACAAAAAAATTATTATTCAAAAATATCTTATGCCTAGCAAATTATTTCACTTGATATAAGTGTGCTGATATTAACCTGTAAGTGCCATATAAATAACAAAAAATCAATTTCAGTTTCGAGAAAACTGCTTTTTTTGAAATTTCGAGAGTAGAGCACAACCTCAACGCTTTGCTTATGAGGCGTGTAATTGCATCGAGACATTTATGTCTGAGATGTTATTGTTGAGATATTATTGTCTCGGGACGTTTTTTGTGAGATATAAAGAGGGGTAGCCATAAACTTTCAAGAAAATTATTTGATGAAATAGCAGCAATCCACGACGCGATCCGAGTATGAGCCAGTACCCCAGGTTCTATCCTCCGAAGTTTTTTACTCTACATAATTAAAAATAATAATTTGATGGACTAGCAGCAATCAAGGACCCGATCTGAGTATGAGCCAGTACCCCAGGTACTTCCCGCCGTAGCTTTTTTCTGCAAATAATTTTAGATGATTATTTGATAAACCAGGAGCACTCCAGGACCTGATCCGAGCATAAGCGAGTACCCCAGGTACTTACCTCCGTTGTTTTTTGCTCCAAATAATGTAAAATAATTGTTTGATGAACCAGCAGCAATTCAGGACTCGAACCGAGCATGAGCGAGTACCCCAGGTACTTCGCTCCGAAGTTTTTTGCTCTAAACTATTTAAAATAATCATTGAATGAACCAGGAGCACTCCAAAATCCGAACCAAGTACGAGCGAGAACTCCTGATACTCCTCTCCGTTTTTTTTTACTGCCAATAATTAGAAAAATTTTTTTTTATTAATAAATAATTTGAACCCGAATTGAGTATGAGGGAGAATCCAGGGTACTAGCCTTAGTAGTTTTTAGCTTCAAATCATTTAAAATAATTATTGAAGAAATCAGCAGTAATCCAGGACACGAATTGAGTATGAGGGAGTACTCCAGGTACTTTCCTCCGTAGTTGTTATCTCCAAACGACTTTTAATGATTTTCAATAAAATTTTCCAATGCAACATAAATAACGTTTTATTTATTGCAATCGCAACTTTTTTTTTCACAAACTATTTTTTTTTTCGCCTGTTCAATTCTCACCCTTTTGCTTGGCTTTTTCCCTTTCTGGATGACGTACTTCCCTTTCTTCAAAAGTTTCAGCTTAATTGGCGCGATCTTTTGTTTTTTTGGCGTTGAATTCTCTGCTAGTAAGGTTAAAATACTAGTAAGGCTCAACTATTCAATGATTAACGATGATTAAACAAAGTTTGGAAAATCCAAATGTACATGCCTTAAGCGCTCGTATTATTTGTAAATTTTTAAAAGTAGATAAAATATCAAACACAGAAAAAAAAATTAAAAACAATACTCTATTAGATTACAGAATAATAAAATTTCCGCGAATATAAATAAATATAAATAAATAAATAATAAGAATTTTTGCTAACGCCATCTAGCACGCTCCGATAGAAGAACCAGCTCTTCACTAACTTTGTTTATATATTTCTGTTATATATGGCAGCCTGACATGTAAATTTTTTAGCTTCGGCGGTACATATTTTATTTTTTTATGATGAAACGAATTGTTGAAAATGTAATAAATTTAGAATTAAGGCTCCATGCGCAGTAGATTACTTAAGCGACTGCACACTATACATAATATATAAAAAGAATATATAAAGCCATAAGACAGTGTTTTCTGCAACTAGTACCTATTTGAACATCAAAGCATTTAAGTCGTAAAACATGTATATATATATTTTAATTGTGTTAATTAAATAAATAATAAATATATAATAAAATTCAATATAAAAGTTTATCCCCAAAAAACCAATTACCATGTACCACGTTTTCCTAACACGAATAATAATAGAGTTGTGGTTTTTTAATCAGTTCGTCACAATGAATTTACGGACATATTTAAATAAAAATTAAAAGAATTAGTTGTGTTTTTCGAAAGTTATGGTGATTACAAAAATAGTGTTACATGAATTTTACAAGATTTTTTCTGAAAAATTCATTTTTTATCTAAATTATGGGTTGGACCAGCTGTTTATATTGTTTAGAAAAATGACGATTGATGTTATCTTTAATTTTAGTATGAAAGTCGACTGACTTTAACCACTATATTCTTATTTATTTAAATAAAACTCTGACGGAACCCAGTTTTTTCATTTTTAGGCGAGAGTAGAGCATACCTACGCTTGCGCTTAAGGCATGCAACAGTAAATAAAATATGATTTTTTCCCCTCCGGGCGTAAAGCGTCAACTTTAGCCCCGCTGCGCTAAACGAAGTTTCCGCTTTACGCCTTCGTCGGGGAAAATAGAACATTGTGCCACAAGGGAGGAAAGAACTAGATTTCCTCCCGCGTGTAAGATTGCCACCCGAGCCGAAGGCGAGGGTGGCTAACACGCGGGAAGAGATGTAGTAATTTCCTCCCGTGTTGCACATACTATTTTTTCTCCTACCAGGCCGAAAGTTCGTTACTTTCAGCAAAGAAATAGTGATTAGCATGCGTTTAGCAACGCGCACGGGGTCCAGGGGCGAAGTAGGGATGGCGATCTGAGATCGATTAATCGAAGAATCGATTTTTCGAGCAGAAAATATCGATTTTTTAAATCGATATGAAGTACTGTGTCGATTCACTGAATCGATATATCACCCTTGAAAATCGACATTCGATTTTTTCTGTTTTGGTATAAACCATACAATTATTTGCATTTAGTTGAATGTGCCTGAATTATAAGAGTTTTGCCGGTTAAAGAGTTAACTACTCATAAACTCGCGAGATGGCTGTATGTTTAGTATCCTTTACTCGCCTCTCTTTAATAAAAAAGTTACGTTTGTAGTCTTTGACTTTATGTATTTATAATCTGTGACGATTGATATTGCATTATTCATTTGTTGTTGTCGTTTAATGAATACTGTTATTAGCGTAATATAAGTATTTTCATGATTGATTTTCATCAGATTTTCATGTAGTGTTTGTTGCGAAATAATAACTAATTGAGAGTAGGTAAGTAAATAAGTAAAGCGCTTCTTATTTTTTACTTTGACGCTATTATTTTCAGTTTGTTCTGTTAGTTGTGATTATCATCTAAATTTACTTTTACACAGGAATAATCAGCATTGAAATAACGAATAAGTGATATGTGGAATTCTTATTGATGGAAATGTTCATACTTCATTCACGATTACTTTATGTCCAATTATCTATTTAACGTCAAAGCATCAAATTATTCATCTTGTTTACAGAAAAAATAGTAAAGCTCCCATTATCATTTTAAAAATAAACTATCGCTTTTACTCTAATTTTATTTTAATCAAGTAATCGCCAGGCTAGGGATGGCGATTCTTTCCGAAAAATATCAATTTTTAAAGCAATTCGTATCTTAATTAATCGATTCACATTTGGTGCTATTTTTATATAAAGGTTACTTTTTTATAAAATGTTAAACTATTCTTTCATATAAAATATTCTTTTAAATTCATTAAGAAATTATGCTAACTAATCCTAATAGGATTTTGAATATTACTCGAAACTAGTGACTAATTACTTAAAATATCATTGTTTATCAAGTTTAATACATATAATAAATGAGGAATAAATATATTTTTTCAGCATGTCGGGTAGAAGTGATTTATGGAATCATTTTATTAAAAAAGACTTCGGAGGCACATGCAAATATTGTCACCAGGACGTAAAAACTAAGGGAAACACAACAAACTTGCGCAATCATTTATTAAGACGTCATCCAACAATTCAGACCGTAAGTCTCAAAAAGAAGAGTGAAAGTGGTAGTGGTAAATGTGGTAATGCACGAAATGATAATGGAAATGATCAAGTTAGTGAAACCATTTCTTATGTCACATTATTTGTTTTCCAATGTACTGAGTTCGAAAAAAATAAAAATCGATATTAAATAAATCGAAGTAACTATGTTTTTTCGTTTTAGGTTGTTGATGACATGACTTTAGACATCGTTCCAGTTCCAGATTTGCAAAATGTTGATAATTCGGATGCTGAAAGCGTGGCTTCTTCTTCTACCAATGTATCAGTCTTAAAACAGCAAACATTGACATCTTGCTTAACAAATATAAAATCATTTGGAGGTAAGGCATGAAACTAAAATCTTTTGAATATTTTTTTATGAAAGTGAGATGCATACAGGATCAATAATTAAGACTTTATTTTATTTATTTTCAGATACTGGTATTAAGCGTGGTCAAATAACCAATGCAATAGTCTTCATGATCGCAAAAGATGGGTTGCCTTTAAATACTGTGGAAAAAACAGGATTTCGATATTTAATGAAAGTAGTGGCACCACTTTATAAAGTTCCAGCCAGAAAAACAATGACCCACATGATTGACGATAAATATGACATTCTTTCGACACAACTGAAACTAAAAATACAAGAAGTAGAAGCACTATCTTTAACTGCAGATGTTTGGACTGACTCGCATAATAGTCAAAGCTACTTATGCTTAACTGGTCATTGTATATATGAAAGTAAATTATTGAGCATAGTTTTTGGTGTAACTGCTCTAACAGAACCACACAATGCTGACTACTTAGCACAAGTTATTATCAATATGACGGAAAAATAGGGCATCACAAGTAACAAAGTGGTAGCGTTTATCACGGACAATGGCGCTAATATCGTTAAAGCTGTCACAAATGTTTATGGCAAAAATAAACACATGCCATGTTTTGCCCATACATTAAACCTAGTAGCATCAAAACCATTTGACAATAAGGATGGACTGGAAGAAGCCAAGAATTTACTAACAGCTGTCAAAGATATTACCACATATTTTAAACATAATACAAATGCTGCTGATTCTTTAAAGAAAGCTCAGGGTCATCAAACAAAGCCTTTGGGGCTTGTTCAGTCTGTGTGTACCAGATGGAATTCTGTTTTTTATCAATTGGAACGATTTGTTGAGTTATCCGAAATAATTGCGCCAATATTACTCAAGTATCCTAAAGCGCCAACAATGCTAACTGCACAGCAGTTAGAATTTATAAAAGATCTTATAAATATATTGAGACCATTAGAAGTAATAACTAAAGAAATATCGGGAGAAGACTACGTTACAGCCAGTAAAATTATACCCATCGTGTCTTGTCTGACTGAAACATATAATACAATGAAAAATTCGACGGATATTGGTGTTAAAACAAGGACTTTAATTGTGGACGGCTTGAAGAAAAGATTTGGAAATGTTGAACAAGTTCATTTGTTAGCTGCTGCGACCATTTTAGATCCTAGATTTAAAAAAATTCATTTTACTGACCATGTAGCCTGTTCTCGAGCGATAAATAAAATAAACACTTCAATTTTGGATATTACACGACAATCACTTCCACAAAATAATAGTGAGGAAGTCGACGCAATAGAAAGCGCTGATAAGGATATGAAAAACGGAATATGGGATTTTCATAAGTTGCTTGTGAAAAAGCAACTCTCTTTATGCAATGCACTTGCACAGGAAAATCAAGGCTTGAAACGGAATGTTTTGTTTCCCTTGGTCGCCCCTTTTCTCTTAAGGGCGCCACTGGATTTTTGGACTCAGTATCCAGAACTGGACCAGAACATGGAGTGCAGGGTTCAGGGTCGTGAGAGATTTGCTAAAAGGAAGCTAGGATTGATACAAAGACCTTCATTTAACAAAAGTTATTTATTTATCCAATCCCTCTTACAAACTGAAATGTGGCCAGTATAACAATATATAAAAATTCGCAGGATAAACTCATTCACACATAACTCTCATACGTTTATATTTCTCGCTGTCCAGCTAGGCCCTCACGTGGCTGTAGTACCCGATGCCTACTGGACTCTCACGATACTCTATCTAATTCACGTCGTCCCCTGGACCTCTAACGCTACTCTAACTTAATTCGCGCGGTCTCACGGACTCTCACGCCGCTGAGCTGGACCTCGGACGTGACTACACACGTTGTCGACACAGCGCACGCTGTCCCCCAAACTTCACGCTACTCTGAGAGAACTACCCGAGACGGATAGCCTCTTTACTCTCACACAAACACACACTATTCTAATTTCCCCATTACAATAATAATAATAATGCTAGCGCTAGAATTACAAATAAAATAATTTCCAGAATATTATTTCTCTAATTAACATTCCTAAAATTCCGGTTTATCAATTTCCGAATCTCAATTACAATTAACAAAATTCTTATCACTAAATCACTGCCGTTCCTTTTATTACTACGCAATGATTATCTAAATGACTCTTTTCATATTATCCAGGATTAAATCCGAAAACCATTTTTGAGAATTCGTCCAATTTTGTTGTCCAACCCAAAAACAGTTTTGAATTTTTGAAAAAAATGGCTTTTTTATTTTCAAATAGCCATAACTTTCTTTGACATTGACCTTTGGGTGCCTTTTTGTTTTTTGAATTTTTGTTTTGAATGAACTTGTCGAAAGAATACACAAAAACAATTAAATATGATAAATTCTATAATATAATCGGTTTTTTTGAGCAAAATCGTTATTTTTTCAAAGTTGGTCACTTTTTTTTTTTATTTTTTTTTTATACAATATTTATATTTAATCCGATTAATTTATTCCGGGCTATTTTATTTCTTATCCGGTGACCGACAGTAAATTTTATACATTTTATTTTCCGACGCACAAGTTACATTTCGACACGAGATTATTCTATTGTATTATTTCTATGTTTCTTAAGAACTTAATATTTTATTTTACCGAGTTTATTTTATTTCTACTGACAGAGACTTTAGTTGTGACCTTGCGTGTCCTCTAACTAGCGTTTTCTCGCACAGACAAGATGGCCGGCGCTCTCGCTCGGTCTGGTGTCTCTGTCGCAAGACACATGTGATAATTTTTTTTGATGAAATTTTTACAAAATTTTATATTCTATTTTCCTGGCTAAATAATTAATTTTGACAATGATATTATTTTAAATGATTACTTCGGGACTCTACTAGAAATTTTAATTAAGACAATTGTTAATTTTGTGCGTCAAATAATTTATAAAAAATATCCTCAGATCGGAATAAATTTTATCTTAAATAATTTGAATTCTACAGTTTACTCGATTCTATTTACTATTGGCTAAAGCCAAATTGTTGTTTATAAATTTTCAATTAAATAAACTTTACACATGGCGGAAATCTGGAATTAATAACCCGAACTGATGCCTAGTATTATCAACCCAGACAGGCCTACGTGTAAAATAAGTAATAACCAAGACTAGTTATTTTCCCTAACAATTTAATTAATAACCCGAAAACCTGTCCTAGTATTATTAATTAATTATTTTATAAATTTGCTAATATTAATATTAAACTTAATTAAATAATTTAATGACTAGCGATTGTGACCGAACACGAAATGGCGGTGACCATCAGCCTGGCTGACGCCGCCAACCCGAGAAATAAAATCAGACATGATAATTGTACCTGGGGTTTTACGTTTCTAATCTTAATACTCGTGCACTTCCTCGACGAGCAGCAACTCCTTTTCCCAGGCTGGTGTAATTTTTCCTTGGAATTAATCCTCAGCCAATGTCTCCTCGGGTTATTACTTGGCGACGAAAATCCGGTCACCGCCACTCCGTATTCTGGATATTTCTCTTGAACCTATTTTATTTATAGTACGAAATTATACAGAGATATTAATTATAAAAAATTAAAATTACACAATTCATTATAAAATATCATCAACTTTATTGAAAATAGGTTATTCATATAAAAATAAAAATGAACTTTATTCAAGAAAATAATCTTGGAATCAAGAATTGCGGGAGTTAGAGAAGAGACAATGCCGATTATATCGTATATATATATATATATATAATATAAATAATATAAATATATATATATATTTATATGTATGACGTATGGGGCTTTTGGCGACATTTTCACTGCTAACATGGGACATTTGCCGACTTCTGGGGTATTCGCCGACGGTCGGCAAAAGGTACGTAGTAGTTTCGGGGTATTCGCGGACTGTCGGCGAACACTACGTATACGTATGTTCCGTTCGCCGACCTTTGGTGAAATGCACGTCTAATAGGGTTTTTGCCGACTTTCAAGAAAGCATAGTATTCAACGCCTTTTATTCTGGAAATTATTCTGTATAAAAACTCTTGAAAAGTCTTTACAGCATAAAAAGTAAAAGAAAAAAAAATTTGGAAAACGGTTGACCCTGAAGGTCATCCCTGCAACTTCCCGCTTATTCCATACTTAGGCGCTTAAATTGTACTAATGATGTCTTTGAGCTCTCCGAGCTCAATAATCTGATGGAAGTTTAATAAAACACTATTTGTTAAATTATCAAACCGCAATAACTTTTGAATGAATAATCCGATTTTCACGCGGTTGGTAGCATTCGACGCAGTTTTTTAGACCTCATAATAAATCTTTAAGTTTTAATTGATCGAATTAGGAATTTTGATGTAATTCCGAAAAAACATTTTTTTGTTTTTTTTTTTTTTGACAACGATAACTCACGAACAAATCAACCGATTTTAATTGGGCTAGCGGCGATCGACCTGGTTCTTTAATGTTAAGAGCTTATTGGTTTTTTGGATTGATCTGTAAGGCCGTTTAAAAGTTATTCCAAAAAAACCACATTTGAAAAAACTTTTTTTTGTAGTTTTTTTGAGAATTCTGGAAATCTAGCGATTTGAATTGGTCCAAATTGTATTCAAACTCTAAGTTTAGTCAAGGTCTTTCGAATGGCACCAACCAGTATGAAAGAGGTCGAGCCGTTCTAAAGTGATGATAGGTTTACATACGGTCACACACACTCACACACACACACATACAGCTATACGGACATTATTGCAGAAACATTCGGAGAAGCTTTCTAGGACCTCAAAATGTCAATTCCCTCGTGGTCTTTTGGCGATTGCTATTGTTGTTTATTTATATTGGGTGTATAGTAAAAATATCACAATATCCCAAGCTTCTCATTAAAAACTATTGACTGTTCAGTAAATTTTATTCAAAAAGAAGTCAAAAATGAAGAATTTTTAACTTAAATTCAACAAAATATTACTGAAAAATTTTTGTGCCGCTTGGAATTCTTTGTGGAATCTCCAAATGTATTTAACACTGCTTTCCTTATAACCTTAATTGCTCGATGTGTTTCACCAATTACGGTAAGATCATGTTTCATAAATTGATTACTATTTTATCTAATTAATGCCCAATAGACCAGTTTTCTATTTATAAAAATTTCACGAGTAACATTTTTTCATTTAGTTTTAGATCATTGAAAGCCAAGTTTTTTTTACATTTATATGCTCACGTTTTTGGGACTTAATTGTGTCATCCAAAACAATTTTTACACGCTTTATATTAGCTTCACTTGTATGTATGTTTGTATGTTTGTATGTTTGTAACCGACTTCTTTGGGCGCGATTTTGACGCACTTCAAACGGCCAGATTCCGTTCAAACTTTGTAGATTTATCGAGGACCGATGACAATACACTAATTTGATAAAATTATTCCATTTTAAAATTTGGAAAATAAAATTTTCGTTAGTTTATATAATTTTTGTCTATAGTCCATAAGGCAAAAATTTTAATTTTGATTTTTTTTAACAAATTTCTCTGTAATCGATAAAGCAGGAATTTTAATTTCCAACCATTATTTTTAGTCGATTTATCTAATGCTAACAAATTTTCGAACACCAAAGAGAATTTTTAATACTTCGGAGCACAGCGCCCTGTGATCCGTCGATCAACTAACTGGCGCGGGCCAGAGACCACACGTGGGTAATACAGGGATTAAACACTCCGTTACACTCCTCCCCCCTAGACGTTCACCTGGGCGCTGTGATCCCAGCTACTCGTACTCGCCTGGGTAGGTGGGCAAGTGAAAGGAAACGCAGAGTTGAAAAGAAAGATTTTATTGGTCTTCATCAGCAAAGAAATCGTCATCATCATATCCCTCATCGATCTCTAAGACGTCATCATCCCAAGGCCGTTCCGTAGGTCGCGGGACACCTCCTTCAGAGTCCTCTATCTGCAGGTGACGTGGTCCCCGCCTCTTCCTCTTCTTCCTGTTGGAGAGTCTCTGGTTTTCGAGATTCTCCAGGCGAGCTCTAATTTGCCTCTCGATGAAAAGGGGTTCCGGAATACCTTCCCGTGCAGGTGGTCCGGGTAAAGCCGCAGACCAGGGCTCTGGAGAGGGCAACGCTCTCGCTACATCTTGCCAACCCTCGACTGGAAGATTGGATACCGCCCCAGATGATGTACCCGCTGGAGTCTCCGCGGATTTCACCGGACTCTCTTCTTCTGGAGGGACTGGTGGTGAAGGACTCGTCACAATAATTTCGGGAACATCCCAGGGTCTATCTGCCTGGACATACCGACTCCCGATAGCCGCCGGGACTTCCATTTCCATATTTGTTTCAGGTGCTGGAGTTTGGGCCACATATAACACTGGAGGTCTGGTGATCGTTGCTGGAGGTCCTAACCTCTCCCACGGACTCAGATTTGGCACTGGTTTTAAAATCGGTGGCTCCGATAGGCCACAAGTAGTCTGAGACGACGGGGCGGGTGCTATAGGTCTCAACAGGAAAAGCGGCTCGTGTATGGGCCGAATAAAATTAGCCGGACCAGGACAACGAGGCGAGAAAGCACGTAGCAACGCTATCGGTGCAGTCAACTTGTACCTGGACCTAGGTGATGAAGGTTTAGCTAAACCAGGTGGTTGCTCTGTAACCTTGAGAGACTCCTGTACATCAGGGCGAGAAAGCAGCTCCGATTCTACTTCCTCTCCTGCTGACTGGTACTCCTGCGGCATTGGAGGGAGCAAAGGTCTATTTTTCCGGTATTTCCGAAACTCCGCTGGTCCTGCAGCTTGCCTCCAAAGTTTCCAGGCCTCTGCTGGGTTGACATCACCCGACTTGAGGATTCTCGCCAGGTGAGCTCTCCTCAATTGCCTCCTAGGCACCTTCGAGACGACTTTACGAACCTGTACAGTAGCTTCACCTGGTGGTACCATGTTTACCTCTTGACCTTCCTCTTGATCGACGGGAGCCACGGGCTTGCCTAGTCGTTTAAATACCGACTGACCCTGATTAGCCTGGGCCCTGTAATCTGAACCAGCAGGAGAGCGACTCCTGGAGCACCCCATGCTCCTTCCTGCTTCCTGAGATCTTCCATCTTTCCCTGAAGAGCGACTCCTGGAGCTCTTCCTGCTCTTGCCTGCTCCCGGGGATCGACTTTCCTCCTCCATACCTGAAACAATCAAAAATTAGTTTTTGTCTTTGCTAGGGTTTTTCTTTATAATTTTACGACTACTACGACGCGGAAGTTTTAAATCCGGAGTGTAGTGAGACCCTAAAGGTTTCCCCGTCTCACTAATTAACTCGACAACGAGAGGACTAACTATCTTAACAACCGTCGCGGGCCCTAAATATTTGACTCCCAAACTAGCACAATAGCCTTTACCCTTATCACTAAGTTTTCGATTAGGATAATATACGACATCCCCGACTTTTATCTCGGGAATTTCGCGGCCTTTAGGTTGATAGCCCTCCTGCCTCTCACTTTCTTTCCTCATTACCCCCTCGATTTTATGTCTAAGTTCATCTAATCTTTGGATTCTTTTACTCCATTCCGTGTCTGTTAAGTCTAAATCAGCTAAATCTAGTTCAGTAGTCTTGCCTGCTAAGCGCGGCTCTTGTCCATGAACGAGATAATAAGGTGATAATCTCAAAGAAGCGTGATACGAGCTATTATATGCGAGTTGAAAATCTCCCAAGTGTTCATCCCACTGAGTTTGATCTTTGTTGAGGTAGGCACGCAGCATTGGTTTCAAGGTCCGATTTATTCTCTCCACAGGATTCGCCTGTGGATGAGCGACTGCCACAGGAGTGAATTTGACTCCGACAAGCTCGAGAAAATCTTGAACCTGGCTATTGACGAACTCTTTCCCATTATCAGAGACGAGAAAAAGCGGATATCCCCGAAGGGAAAAAGTCCTCTTAAAAGCCTCCAATATAGTTGCACCAGTGCTTCTCCTAAGTGGATGAAACTCAGCAAACCTCGTGTATAAATCCTGAATGACCAACACATATTTATTCCCTCGCTTAGACCTGGTGAAAGGTCCCGTGACGTCAGCTGCCACCACAGCCCATGGTTTTATTGGCTGTCTCGTCTGGTGCGGGGCTTGAGAAGCTCGCTGATTATATTTGACCTTCTTGCACACCTCGCACGCTTCCACAAAATTTTCTACGTCCTTGAACATTCCTGGCCAATAAAAATTGACCCTCAGGCGTTCATACATCTTGTTCCTGCCTAGATGACCTGCATCTGGCTCTTCGTGGTTCCTCTGTAGTATGCCTAGAATATCTGGCTCCCTTACTACAGTTTTCCACGCGTTCTCGTCCTCCAGGATTGACTTGAAAGGATCTGGACGATGATAATAAAGACAATCATCAACAATTTTCCACTCCGGAAAATTTTCTGGGTGCCTACGAACGTTGTTTAACTTCACATCGTACCAGTTAGCCACCTGGATATGGACAAACTGTATATCTTGCAGCTGTTTCTTAACCTCCATCCAATCTTCAGGCATATTATCTTCGTGCATTCTCGACAAGGCGTCTGGACCTTCATTGGCTGTTACACGTTGGTATTCCACAGTAATTTGGTTCGTGAATAATTCCACTGACCATCGAGCCAACCGTCCATTCGGTTCTCTTAGCGAGTGGAGCCACTGGAGAGCCGCGTGGTCAGTCACCACGGTAAAAGGAGCTCCCTCAAGGTAGCACTTTAACTTCCTTACTGCCCATACGACAGCCAAACATTCCTTCTCCGTCGTGGTATACCTGGTCTCAGCTCCTCTCAGTGGACGACTCAAACAGATGATTAAATACTCCTTCTTGGTCTCCAGGTCTCTTTGCACGAGAAAAGCACCCAGCCCAGTATCACATGCGTCTGTGTAAAGATAATAGGGCAATCCAGGTTTCGGAACGGATAATGGTTTAGCGTTGACGAGTGCCTGTTTCAGATCCTGAAACGACTTCTCTTCGTCCTCGCCCCATTTCCAGTCTGTGTTCACTCCAGTTAATTTATTTAACGGCCCTTGAGCTTTAGCAACATCTTGCAAGTGCCTGTGGTACCAGTTCACGAGTCCGAGAAAACTGCGAAGTTGTTTTCTATTAGTAGGTCGAGGGAAATTGACGATTGGAGCTATTCTCTCAGGGTCAGGGTGAAGGCCTTCTTCGTCAACAATGAAGCCCAGGAACTTGACTTCATTGCGACAAAATTTACACTTTTCAGGATTAATTAGAAGCCCAAATTCCCGGAAGACTTCCAGCAGGAGGCCCAGAATTTGGAGATGCTCTTCGAAGGTTTCACTGATGACGATCCAATCGTCCAAATATGCAAACACGTGTTCAGCCCACTTCAAACAGAGTTTTCGTTCTACCAACAGCTTATTAAATCTTTCCTTGACCGTATCCATGGCCTTCTGGAACGTGCTGGGGGCACCTACTAGTCCATAAGGCATCCTCAGCCACTCAAACTGCCCTCGACCTTCAACAGAGAACGCTGTCAGAGGTATGGATCCTGGAGCGACTCGGATTTGATGGAACGCCTCCTTTAGGTCCATCGTGCTGATATAAATTGCCCCATGAAGTGCACTCAATATCCTCAACATATTTGGCAGAGGATGAGCAGGAGGAATTGTTACTCGGTTCAGCGGACGATAGTCCACACAGAACCTCCATTTATTATTTGTCTTAGCCACCATGAGTGGAGAACAAGACCAGACACTATAGCTAGGTCTGATATAATTTTTCTCCAGCAAATCGTCGATTTGTCTGTTCAGCTCTTCATTTACCACTGGACTCCGACGATAGGGTCTTATCCTCGCTGGCTCCGCTCCTGGCTTGAGGACAATTTCATGTTCGATGATCGTCGTCACTCCATGGATTGGGACTTTCTCAAATTTCTTGAGCTCGTGTTTCAAAAATTCCTGCAACACTTTTTCTTGGTCACCGGATATAGCTTGCAGTTTAACCTCTGCTTCCTTACAATCCAGAAGCTCAAAAGGATGTTGCTCTGTACAATTTTTAAATTTCCAGGTTTTAGAGTCGCAATCAATCTGTACCGAGAACTGTATAGCAAAGTCCATTCCCAGGAGAATAGAATAACCAAGATCTTCCAATACACTTAAGTACTGTTCTCCAGCCACCGACCCAACCTGAATAACGAATGGGGCACCTCCTAGGCTCTTACAGAGAGTCTGATTTGCTAAAAGGATACCTCTCTTCGTCTGATCATCCCGTAACTCTCCAGAAGCATATTCTTTTACATCGTCGTACACTCTGGCGTTGATGTAAGATCTCTCGCTGCCCGTATCAAGTATTCCGTTTAACTTGACACCAAAAATCCAAACTGAGACTGGGATTCTAGCAGTAACCGTTGGTTTTTGAGAATCGGCGCCTGAGACAAACAGCCTCCTGCCAGCTAATCTATGTTGGACTGCTGGAGGTAAAGGTCGGCCTTGTAAAATCCTAGGAATGAAAGCTTCACGAGCGGCTGAACTGGTCGTGTTAGAGGCTGCCTGCTCTCCCCGGTTCCGAGTTCGGCCTGGTTCCTGGGAGAGCGACTCAGATGCCCCTTCTACGGGTTCAAAACCTGTCTCAACTTCTTCTTCCCAGTCTTCTTCACCCTCTGATTCATCTTCTGGTAAAATAGGACCTACTAAATCCAAATGACTTATTATTTGATCCTCAGACTCCGTTAAAATTGGTTGTGAACTCTCGAACATCGTTATCACCTGAGTAGCCAGCATGACACTTAGATCTTCATTTTCCTCGGATGATTCAATAAGATTAAACAACTGTTTTAAATCAATATCGGCTAGTGGCTGAGAGTTTGGCGACGGAGAAGTAGGAACTTCGTTTGCCTGCCTCACTCCCAGCTGTCCTGATATTTTGATCCCCTGTTGTGTACTGATTAAATTTGTGTTGATGTTTCTCCCTGTTTTGGATTCAGTTAGTTGACCTGGGGAGAAGTCACAGGTCAACTCCTCTAGTTTTTTGTTTGGTTTTCACTGGTACTAGAAGCAGCTTGTTCAGGTTGCTTCTGTGATTCTATTACCTGAACTCCCTGACCAGCTTCAACACCAGACACCAGTGAAGGACAAGCATGTCGCGTATGTCCTATTCCAAAACAGAAATTACACACCTCTCTCCTTGGATTCTCGCAGACATCAAAAACATGTCCAGGAATGCCACAATTGTAACAAGGCTTGATACTTCGGTTGAACGTGAGACCTTGTGAATAACCCAAATCTTGAGCTGGGACAACGAACGTCGGTTGAACAGTAGCTCGCTGGGCCTGTTGCTGAGGATTAAATGGAGCACGAGGTCTGTATGCTGGGTATCTTGGTTGGCCAGCCACAAAACCATAATTTGGATTATTCACACGACGTTGGACCCCATAGCGGTTGTCGTAAACTACAGCTCCTGGAGGCACCACGGCATTGAGTCCTGGTAAAATTACCTCTTGATCAACTGGTTTTAGAAACTCCATCGAGTCTGAACTAGCAATAGTTTCTGCCAGATCTTCTTGACGAAGTTGAACTAAACCAAAACGAGGTTTATCTGCAGGTTTATTTGTCTTGGGTCCCGAAGTTGGTATATTTGCTTCATCTAGGCATCTAGATGCTTCGTGAAGAGCATTTAGTAGCTCCTCATAGGTGGATACCTGCCTCGCGAACACCAAAGTCCTCAAATCATCCGTGAGATGATTTCTAATACAGGTGACTTGTTCTTCTACTGAGGGTGGTGACATCATGGACTGGTATTTTTGCTGAATCTTTAAAACAAACTCAGTCGCATTCTCGCCAGGTATCATCTTCGTCCTGGTAATTTCCATGATGAGTTGTTGATCCGTGGCTGAGCTGCCGAACGCCTTGCGAAATTGCTCTTTAAATTGAGCAAAATTTGACCAACGACCATAGCTCGTGTCCACCCACCTACCAGCGTGTCCTTTCAATGTATAGCTCACTACCTTGAGTAACTCAGCTTCAGTCCAACCTTCACGAGTGGCTCGGGCTTCAAGCGCATTAACAAAATCATTAGCCGATAAACCTGGTTGAGGAAAATATAAACCAGCCATTTGGAAACTGTCTTTAATATTTTTCCAACGATCGTAGCCCCCTAGTTGGCGTTGTAACGGCGCAGAAGAATAAAATCCCGTCGCATTTGGATTTCCTGCCTGGGAAAACCCTCCTAGATCTTCAGGAAAGGAGAGAGGTCCCGACGTGTTTGGATTTCCTGCCTGGGATGTCCTTCCACCGCTATTTTGCAGGTTATTTTGCCACTGAACGTTCTGACGAGTGTTCTGGGATTGAAGTGGAGCTTGTTGTTGACTTGTAGTAAGTGGTGCACTAGTTTCAATAGGCCTAGTCACGTTCACGTGCTCCCCTCTTCCCAAACCGTTACCTCCCGGGTAAGCGGTTGATCGTCTTAATTGAAATTGTGATGCCTCCCAATTGATAGGTGAAAAGGACTGTCGGTAGGTTCCCGCTGGAGGTACTTCATTCAGCTGTCTTGTAAGGTCCTCAATGCGGGCTCGATTTTGTCTATTTTCTTCCACTTGATTATCAATCATGACGTTAAGTCGGCGAGTCTGAGTGTCCACTAGATCAATCCACTGTCTCAAACTTGGTGTTAAACGGTCTTGAGAGAGGTTGTTTGAATCACTATCCTCGAAAGACTCGAAATGTTCATTCCTCTGTCTATCATTACCAAATGCCTGCTCAGGAGGAGCGGTCTGTTGATTCTGATGACTATTTCCGGGATTTTGAACAATCCTTGTACTATTTTGATTGGCCAGCTGTTGTCGAAGCTCCAACCGTTGTTGTTCATTCAACCCATGTGAGCTAGTGGAAGCAACACTTCCAGGATCGCGTACTCCCTGGTTTTGCCTGGTTCCCCTGCCTCTGCCCAGGGATGTACGACGATCTGGGTCTTCTGGCAATAGTCCGTGTGACCTCAAATGCCTTCCTGGTAGGTTATTCATCCTGAAAAGTACTGATAATTTTAGTAGAACTAAAATTTAAAATTTATTTGCTTCTTTTCTTTTATATTTCTTAAGCCGATATAATTTTCTTTGTCTAACTCGATCCTCTAATCCTTTTTTAGACAAAAGTTTCCTAACTTTAGTTCTAAAACTGAGGAACCACCTAGTCTTTCTTTCCTTTATCGCCTTATTTAAAATAATATAATCCTGTAGAGAATTTCTATTTATACAATATGTGGTAAAATGACAAAAATATTTTAAGTTAATACAGAAAAATGGAATACAATAGTAAAGAAATAAGAAAGAGAAATAACGGCAAGTTATCTTTAAAAAAGAAAAAAAAAGGACTTAAATTATCGAACAAAAGGTTGTCCGACACTTAAGGACTCTTCGAGTTACAGAGAAATAAAACTAAATATAAAAACAAAGCTAACGATAATCCTCTCAAAATGAGAAGCATGTTTAAGTAAAGGACGTCCCGGAAATAAAAGAAAGAGAACCAAGTATACCTCAGCCCAATCCGGTTATTTTCTAATTTGTCGCAATAATGATTATCTATCAAATAACCACCTCATTGAAAAATAAATCTCCAACAAGGCTTCCTAGCTTAGAAAAATTCTTCGCTGAATTGTTAAAATTTGACAAATGGTACAATTCAATTTAAAATTATAACTTTTGAAAAACTCCTTTCTATGCCAACTCCTAGACCTCTCAACAATCTCTCAGGGATCTTAAATAGTTGGGCGCCAATGAAACGGAATGTTTTGTTTCCCTTGGTCGCCCCTTTTCTCTTATGAATTACCTAGCCATTCGCATTCAGTGACCTACACTTATCATTAAGAATTAAAAAAAAAAAATTTAACTCAAATAATGGATTTTTTCGCAAGTTACAGTGTTTCCGGAGTTTCATACATGACGGGCAGGAAAATTTTTTGATTTATTTTAATGTCTTTTATCTGTTTCTATTGCACTAAATCAATTTTTAAAAAGTATGTAATTAATCTCTATTAAATTATCTCGACAATAGTATGCAAAATATCTCGAATCCGTGAACTAACAAGGCTATAATAATAAAAATAGTTGCCGAAATAAGGCGAAAAAATTTTTTCGATCGTAAAGCACTCTTTGATGCTTCGCATCATGAGTCGTGCAAAAATTAGGAAAAAGGTTGACCCTAAAGGCCATCCCTGCAACTTCCGGTAATTTCATAATTAAGCGCTCAAAATTGCACTGATTACGTTTTTGAGCTCTTCTAACTCAACAGCCTAATGGAAGTTTAATAAAACACGATTTTTTGAATTTTAAAACCGCAATAATTTTTGAATGAATAAACCGATTTTCGCGCGGTTAACGGCATTCGACGCAGTTTTTCAAGTTTCATGAAAAATTTTCAACTTCCCGCTAAGAGATTGAAAATTTCCAAAAGTTGGGAAATTATTGGTTTGGTTTTACCCCGTTTTTCGAAAATCGAATTTTCAATGGATGTTGACATTTTGAGGTCATAGAGGCTGTCCTGACTATTCCCGCGATGATACCCGTACGTCTGTATGTGTGCATGCGCGCGCGCGCGTGTGTGTGTGTGTGTGTGTGTGTGTGTGTGTGAACCTCTCATAACTTTTGAACGAAGCTTTCTTTTATCATACAACAAAGTTCTTCCAGAGGAAAAAAAAAAACAAAAAAATTTTTTTTAGAAGATATGCCAATTCAAAATTTCGCGTTTTTTCCAGTTTTTCAATTTTGTTTTTGTAATATCTCGAACGCTATTATAGATACAGGAATGGCCTTTTGTTTATTTAAAAAGGGACACTTGGGACTACTGAAAAAAAAATAAAATATTTTGGCAAACAAAAATTTGAAAAATACCAAATTTGTCAAATTTTTAATTTTTGAAAATCTTTAAAAATGACGGTCGACATTAAAATTTTGGCTCAATTATTTTTGTATAATACGTTGTACTGTTCTTTAAAGATTCTGGAAGTTTTAAAACTGTGTTTTTTGTTTTTTCAAAAATATGAATTATTGAATTTCAGAAAAAAAATTTTATTTGTTTTTTACAACTTCTAAATAAGGTAAAGTTATGCAGATACATAGTATTGAAATTTTGAGCATTAAAAAATTAAATGCACGACGTGGAAATATTGATTAATAAATTTATTTTCACCTTTTTTTTTTTTTTTTTTTTTTTTTTTTTTTTTTTTGATTGAAAATGCAGAAATTGTGGGTAAATATTGGATTCTATTTGACATGGTAATTCTCTGAAAGCAATTATATTTTTATAAAATTTAATTAGTTTACTAATGAATTATTTTTTCATTAATTATAAAATATTTTCTGTGTAAAATTTTTTTAAGGTATGCATCAATTTTTACATACTATCGTTTAAAAAATTTTTTAATAACATTCAATTTAGAGCTTTTGATGAATTAGAGTAAAATTCCAATAAAAATATATAATTAATTACTTTAAATAAAACGCAAACCATTTTTCGCGTAAAAAATTTCCTTCAAAAATATATCTCAATTTTAAAAAAATAATTATAAACTCCAAGGACTTTAAATAAAACTTTTGCGTTAAATTCGCGACAAAAAAATTCTTCCAGGATTTTTTTTATATTTTTAACCCTTAAGCCACCATATAGAGTTCATAGTTTAAATTTTCCATAAAAATTTTTTTATTTGTTGATAGACAAGTAAATTTTTCTTTCTCGTCACGAACTTCAAACTTAAATTACCTTAACCATATATCAATTGTCACATAAATGTCAAAAAAAAAAAAAAAAAAAAATATATAT
>JZSA01004922.1:0-16361 GCA_000956155.1 Cotesia vestalis | reverse complement strand
TTGTCGCTGCGTTAGATCGCGCAAATGTAAGTAGCAGAAACGCTACTTATATTTTAGCTGCGGCTTTGAAGGGTGTTGGAGTTGATCTTCAAAATGTTAATTTGAGCTATAGCACTATTCATCGAAGGCGGATATTATAAAGAGAAGATATTGCTAAAGAATTGAAAGAAAATTTGAAATTAAACGATAACTACGTTGTTCATTGGGATGCTAAAATCCTCAGTGACATTGTTGGATCTGATTCCGTCGATAGACTACCCGTTGTTCTTACATCATCAGGTGAAGAACAATTGCTTGGAGTTCCAAAAATGAGTTCTGGAACTGGAATCGATCAAGCATCCAACATGGTTTTCGATATAATTAAGAAAAAAAAATTGATCGATTTTTTTGAAACAGTCATATATATATATATATATATATATATATGGGACATTCCACGCCAAATCGACTACTTTTGAACCCGACCCCTTTAGATTTTGCTGAAACTTTCCCATCCTTTTCTACCCTTTGGAAAACATTTTTGAGAATTTTTTCAAATTTTTTTGTCTAACCTCAAAAAAGTTATGAATACTTCAAAAAAATGGCTTTTTTATTTTCAAATAGCCATAACTTTTTTAGAAATTGACTTTTGGGTACCCCTTTTTTTGACTTCCCGCTAAGAAAATTGAAAATTTTCAAAAGTTGGGAAGTTATTGGTTTCACCCCGTTTTTCGAAAATCGAGTTCTTGACGTTTTGAGGTCCTAGGAAGCTTCCCTGACTATTCCCGCGATGATGTCCGTATGTCTGTATGTATGTATGTATGTATGTATGTATGTATGTGTGTGTGTGTGTGTGTGTGTGTGTGTGTGTGTGTGTGTGTGTGTGTGTGTGTGTGTGTGTGTGTGTGTGTGTGTGTGTGTGTGTGTGTGTGTGTGTGTGTGTGTGTGTGTGTGTGTGTGTGTGTGTGTGTGTGTGTGTAACCCTTTTATAGTGTGTGTGTGTGTGTGTGTGTGTGTGTGTGTGTGTGTGTGTGTGTGTGTGTGTGTGTGTGTGTGTGTGTGTGTGTGTGTGTGTGTGTGTGTGTGTGTGTGTGTGTGTGTGTGTGTGTGTGTGTGTGTGTGTGTGTGTGTGTGTTGTGTGTGTAACCCTTTTATAACTTTTGAACGGCTTGACCGATTTAATCGCGGTTGGTGCCATTCGGAAGGGCTTGGCCAAACTAAGATTTCCTTAGAATTCAAACCGATTCGGAACGGTAGATTTTGAGAAATTGCAAAAAAACTACAAAATAAAATTTTTTGAAGAGCGGTTTTCTTGGAATAACTTTTAAACGGCTTCACCGATCCATTCCAAAAGCTAATCAGCTCTTAACATCAAAAGACCGCGTCAAACGCCGCCATTGCGGTCAAAATCGGTTGATTCGTTCGTGAGTTATCGTGAACGAAAGTAAACCGAAAAAAGTGTTTTTTCGGGATTACTCTGAAATTTTCGAGTTGATCAATTGAAATCTGAAAATCGCTTATAAGGATGATGAAACTGCGTCGAACGCCACCAAGCGCGTGGAAATCGGTTGATCCATTCAAAAGTTATTGCGATTTGAAAAATCCAAAAATAGTGTTCTATGAAACTTCTATCAGACTTTTGAGCTGGGAGAGCTCAAATGCATCAAAATATTATCTCTCCGAACTCAGTGAGCTTAAAATGTCACATAAATTATATTTTGAGCTCAAAAATCTCATAAATGTCATAAGTACAATTTCAAGCGCTCAGGTATAGAATTAGCGGGAAGTTGCAGGGATGGCCTTTAGGGTAAACCGTTTTCCTAATTTTTTTTTTCTATGGAAATAATTCTTTATTATTATATCTTATTCTATATAATCATATATAATTACATATAATTATATGGGGCTATTTTTCATATATAATTATATATAAGTATATGGGGCATTACACGCCAAATCGGACGGTTTGAAAAATTTTGGTTTTTAATTTCCCCTATTTCTTGATATGTTTTAGTGTGCATCAAAAAACACCTTTTCGTAAATTTTGAGATTTTTTTTACTATTGGTTGAAAAGTTATCTTTTTTTGGTTTTTTTCTCATAGCTTCTACAAGAATGGCCCAATTTCAAACTTTTTTTTTTCAAAATTTTTTTTTTTTGTGTACTTTTCAAAAAAAAAATACAAAGAATTTTTTTGAAAAATTTTTCCACGTCATTTGAAAGTTTTAAAATTTCAAAGTCGTTTTCTGAAAATCATGCATATTTTGATTTTCCTGAAAATTTTTGACAACAAACAACTATTTATTCTACAACTTTTCAGGTGGTTCCAATCGTGGGACCTCCATGGCTACTATTTTTTTTTTTTTATTTTTGAAAGTTAAAAAAATTTTTTTTCTCATCGATAGTTATTGATCGTTATTTTTGTCGTTAAATATCATTTCTTATATCGTTCCGGAGTATTTTTTTACAATTTTACGCAATTGAAAGATTTTTGAAGTAAATAATTAGTCGTTGAATCTATCTATCTTTAAGAACATAATTTATATAAGTTATAATTTAATTTCTAAAAGATATTTTTTGGAACGAAGTGCCTTATGGCGCGTTGCGAAAGGGGGCTGGACGGAAAAAATTCTTACGAAAAGTTGTCACGACACTTTTTGCTATCCCGGGAAAGAATGATCAGACCTGATCAGACATGAACAGGCATGAGTCGTCAAGCCTGGGCAGGCATGGTCAGGTCTGATCAGATCTGTTCATGTCTGACTCGATCAGGTCCAAAAATAAATGTTGTACCTGTGGGGATTCGAACCGTAGACGCCGCGCTCTCCACACTGTTACCTTACCTCTTGACCATATAATTTATCTTTACTTTAGAGGTATCTTTCAAACTACTTCAAGTAATTTAAATTTCATACATGACTTATCTTTACAGTTAAGGAAGTTAACTATGCCTAGTTTATTAATTATTAATAATTTATTATATATCAGAGTTATTTGTTTAAAACGGCTATGTATTTTTTTTGCTCCATCAACATGTGGCTCTATGCACAGAAATAAAAAAAAATTTCTTTAAGGTTTATTCCAGAATTATAATTTTGTTGTTTTCTTCTAAAAAATTTTTTTTTTTTTTTCAAAACGTATAGGTAACTAAGAATTATCTGTGTGTTCTACAATTCAGCAATCTTTCATACTACAGCAATAAACCAAGGCGTAGCTTAAGATAACAACAGACACCTTGAAAGGACTTATCGCCTACCCTTGCGACTTGCAAATCATTCTGAAATCAGTCTGAAAAAATTCTGGAAACATTATGGAATCATGATGGTTCCAGAGTGTTTCCAGAGTGGTTTTGTGCCTATTTTCCAGCATGAAACCAGAGTGAACCCAGACTAAAGCCAGAATGGAATCAAATCAAAAAAAACCGTCACGCTCGGGAATCGAACCTGGGACCCGATGCTTGAAAGACTAATTCTTTACCAGTTTACCGATGAGACTTATTTAAATAGTAGGGTTTTTAACAACTACAAGTAATGCAAATCGTATACATGATCAATGCGTAATGAACAAAATTTTTTATTTTGTTTGTAAATTATTAATTATTAATATACACTGATAGAAAGATTTATTGACTATTAATAAATTAATTTATTCGAAGACAATTATTTAATTGGTTAAATTTTAATAAGTTGAAATTAAAATAATTTAAAATTTAGCTCGATCAAATATTAAAAACAAATACATGTAATGACATATAGTTATATATAAATTATATGTAATTATATGTAGTTATATAGAAATTATATATAATCTTAAAATCCTAGTATTTTCAAAATAAAATCTTTTTAAGTCATACAAAAATTCATAACATTTAAAAATTTTCAAATAGGGAACCAATTAATAACCATTTGTCGTCTAACTGTTAATATAAGTAGGTAAATTATGAAAACTCAATACACTACACTCGTGTTAAAGTTATCATAAATATACTAAGGACAAAATTGAGAATTATTCGAATTTACTCTGAAAAGCGCTAAACCCACGTTGAAAACATTTTCAAGACATTCTGAAAAAACACTCTAGTTTCATTTTGAATTCACTCTAGTTTCATTTTGAATTCACTCTAGTTTCATTTTGAATTCACTCTAGTTTCATTTTGAATTCACTCTAGTTTCATTTTGAATTCACTCTAGTTTCATTTTGAATTCACTCTAGTTTCATTTTGAATTCACTCTAGTTTCATTTTGAATTCACTCTAGTTTCATTTTGAATTCACTCTGAGATTACTCTGAATTCACTCTGAGATTACTCTGAATTCACTCTGAGATTACTCTGAATTCACTCTGGGATCACTCTGGATTCACTGTGATTTGACTCTGGAAAAAAGGCACAAAACCACTCTGAATCCACACTGGTTTCAATATGATTTCACTCTGACTCTGAATACAGAGTGATTCCAGAGTGAGGTGAAGGTTGCAAGGGTATCGATATCAACTGATCTATTTTGGATATCAAAAACTTTATTCTTAAGCTGATATTTTTAATGAAAGTTGTACATTTAAAATTGATAAGGGGATAGAAATTGATGCGTCATACGGAACAAATTAATTTTAAAAATAGAACTAAAAGAAAAATCAGACACGAGTAGGCATGAACAGGTCTGATCGGGCATGAACAGGCCTGGTCAGGCCTGGGCGTCTTTAACACTTCAGACATGAACAGGTATGGACAGGTCTGATCAGGCATGGACAGGCCTGGTCAGGCCTGATCATACATGAACAGGCATGGTCAGGTCTGATCGTTTTTTCCCGGGTATACGTCATCACATACGTTCGTTTTTAAGATTATATATAATTTATGTATAATTATATATAATTACTTATAATTCATATATAACTATATGTCATTACATGTGTTCGTTTTTAATATTTGCTCGAGCATAAATATTCAAGTTCTCATCAAGAAAACCTTCGGTTATAATCAAAAAGCGATCATTTTCGTAAGCTTCATAATTAATTGGATTTCCCAACCACAAATAAAATTGTAACTCTCGAGCTTGTTCATTTTGATTAGTTTCTCCTATTTTACATTTAAGCATTTGTACCCGACTAGAAATTACTTTGGGAATGCCCAAAGCATACATTGGGACCCCATTGGGTTTCGACAGGGGATGCCCAATAGGGAAAACCCAATGAGGACCCAATGGGAACCCGATTGGGAAAACCCAACGTCAAAATAATAAATTCTTGCTGGTTTTTCTCGATTGGGATTTCAGTAGGGCCTCATTGGGAAAACCCAACGTAAAAATAATAAATGATTGCCACGGCATAATGTAATAATAGTTTATTTTATCTGAGATCTATTGAAAAACGGGATTGCGAAATTTATAAATAATCTGTAAATTTAGCCAATCGTTCATTTAGATATAAAACAATCATCCAAATACGTGTGTACACAGTAAAAAATTTTGCGTCATTTTTAACACAAAAATATATGTCAAAAAAAATTTAACATAAATTTTGTGTCATTTTAACATAAATGTTTTATGTTAAAAAAATAACACATTTTTGTGTTAAATGTTACATAAACTTATGTCAAAATAATCCATGGTTCATCCGAAGATTTTTGACACTTGTAAGTGTCGAATATTTACACAATAAAATGTTAAGAAGTGATCTCCCTAGATTGATAATGCTTAACATCTTAAATGATGAAAGAACTACTCGAACTCAAAGAGTCCAAATTTTGACACTTTTACCTAGTGATTGGAGTATCAATACGATTTGTGACGTTATGGGTACTACAAAACACATGACAGTCTTATCGAAATCGCTTAAGGAAAAAACAGGAATTTTATCAGAGCCGGAGAAAAAAAAAGGTAAGATTTAATGTTGTTAATGGTTTTCACTAACCAAAAGTATGAGCCTGACACAAATTTTATTTGTTTATTTGCTTTGTAATCTGTTTGACAAATCAATTTTCTAGGACGACCATTATCCAATGACATTAAATCCAAGCTCATCGACTTTTATAAAAGTGATGATACAAGTGTCAATTTGCCTGGAAAAAAAAAATTTTCTTTCAATAAGAAACGATAATGGCCAAAGAGAACATATTCATGGAAAACTTATTTTAAGTAACTTAAAAGAATTGTATGAAATCTTTAAAGAACAAAATCCAGATAACTGAATAGGATTTTCTAGTTTCGCATCGTTGAGACCTTGGCATTGTGTATTAGCAGGATCTGGTGGTACTCATACTGTCTGTGTGTGTGTGCTGTTTATCAAAACATCAAACTCATGATGTTAGGTAAATACTTTATAAAAATTAAATTTTAATTGTAAAAGCTAACGATCTTAACTTTTGGTAGGTTCTAACTTAGCGTCGCTTACCCGTCATATGACGATTCCATTGGTACAGTGTAAGGATTGTTTTAAGCTCATACTATGTCCCAATCCATCAGAAAATTGTTACTTTCTGAAATGTGCAGATTGTCCAGGAATTAAAGTTCTCGAAGAGTTATTAGAAATTGTTTTTGACGAAAACTCAGTATAGGATATTACTTATAAATATTGGGTATCTAATCCTCGTTGCAGCCTTGAAACACTCATTAAGAGCTCTTCGGAATTCATTGAAATATTTTCTAAGCAGATTGTTAATCTTTTACCGCATGATTTAATTGCTAAAGAACAATCTAATTTTATGAGAAGCAAAAAAAATCGTTAAAAGATAATGAGTTCTTGGTGATTTGTGATTTTGCTGAAAACTATGCATTTGTGATTCAAGACGCAGTACCGGGATTCCTCTGGAATAATAATCAAACAACGATTTTTTCCGTAGTGATCTATTATAAGAAAAATGGCAAAATAACTCATCGAAGCTTAATTGTAATTGCTGATAATAATAACCATGATGCAGTTTCAGTGTTTGTGTATCTTAAAATTGTCACTGATTTTATAAAAGATCTGAATCTTAATGCAGAAAAAGTTTTTTATTTTTCTGATGGCGCTCCACAGCAGTTCAAAAATTTTAAACATTTTGTTAATATATATTATCACAAAGAAGATTTTCAATTAGATGTTGAAAACATATAGGATTTTCTTGCTACAGCGCACGGTAAAGGACCGTGTGATGGTTTTGGAAGAACTGTAAAAAGAAAGGCAGCGAGAGCTAGTCTTCAACGGCCAATCGATAATCAGATAACAACACCTCAAGAGTTATATGAGTGGGCATCTGAACCGTTTTCTTTACCTAGCATTGCTGTAAAATTTTCGCCTGCAAATGACTATACTATTGCGAAAGAAAAATTGGATCTGCGATACAAAACTGCTGAATCAATTACAGGAACACATAAATTTCATCGCATTATTCCAGTGACTAACGATAATATTAGAGCTAAAGAGTATTCCAATTCGAATAATGGTTGTACATGTAAACTTTTTGAAAAATTGCGTACATAAATGTATATTTTTGTTTTGATTGTTTATGAACAGATTTCACGACTGATTAATTATTTCAAAAATCCTTCAATTGCGTAGAATTGTAAAAAAATACTCCGGAACGATATAAGAAATGATATTTAACGACAAAAATAACGATCAATAACTATCGATGAGAAAAAAAATTTTTTTAACTTTCAAAAATAAAAAAAAAATAGTAGCCATGGAGGTCCCACGATTGGAACCACCTGAAAAGTTGTAGAATAAATAGTTGTTTGTTGTCAAAAATTTTCAGGAAAATCAAAATATGCATGATTTTCAGAAAACGACTTTGAAATTTTAAAACTTTCAAATGACGTGGAAAAATTTTTCAAAAAAATTCTTTGTATTTTTTTTTGAAAAGTACACAAAAAAACAAAAATTTTGAAAAAAAAAAAGTTTGAAATTGGGCCATTCTTGTAGAAGCTATGAGAAAAAAACCAAAAAAAGATAACTTTTGAACCAATAGTAAAAAAAATCTCAAAATTTACGAAAAGGTGTTTTTTGATGCACACTAAAACATATCAAGAAATAGGGGAAATTAAAAACCAAAATTTTTCAAACCGTCCGATTTGGCGTGGAATGCCCCATATATATTATTATTATTATGAGTTTTACTTGTATACCGTTTTCTAGTTTTTACAAGGCTGATTGTCTCAGCGTCTCCAAATATAGTCTTTTCTCAACTTCTTATTATCAACATGTGCTCCCAGCTTTTATATTATCAACACAATCTTTTAACTCTTATTATCAACATATTTATCGACTTTCTACTTTTATTATCAACATATTCACTACATTTATACAGACAAAGTGACACCATCGCGGGAATAGTCAGGGAAAGCTTCCTAGGACCTCAAAACGTCGAGATCTGATGAAAACTCGATTTTCGAAAAACGGGGTAAAACTTCCCGATATTTGAAAATTTTCAATTTTCTTAGCGGGAAGTTAAAAAAAATATTGAATTATTGCTTGTTCTCTTGTTTCTTAATTTAATATTATGGTTTATAGAATATTCAAGTTTCTAACTTAATTATCATTATTTTGCATATAATCATCCAAAAATTGCAAACCCGACAAACTGTGAGGATTACAGGCCAATTTCGCTGCTATCGAACTTGTCAAAGGCCTTGGAGAGATGTGCATATGAACATATCGTGAAGTACATCAATATTAACAGTTATGTAGATCAATATCAATTCGCGTTTAGGGAGGGCTTGAATACTCAAACGGCTGTGATTAAACTGTGCGATGATATTCGATTGGGAATTGATGAATCGAAAATGACGGTAGCAGTCTTCTTTAATTTCAGCAAGGCTTTTGACTCAGTTTACCACAAAAGACAGCTAGGTAACTTCTCTATATGAATTTTGATGATAAGGCACTAGAATGGGTTAGATCGTACTTAGCACAGAGGAGACAATCGGTTCATAGTAATGGTCGCTTCTCTCAGTGGAGGGAGGTTCTCAATGGTGTCCCGCAGGGCAGTGTTCTTGGACCGTTATTGTTCTCGCTATATATTTCAGACCTTGCTAAGTCACTAAATTGTCAGTATATATTTTATGCGGATGATTTAGTGATATGTTCATCGTGCCACCCTTCAGAAATTAATGATTATGTTGCTATGCTAAACAATGAAATTGCGAAAATCATTAACTGGTGTAAATTAAATTGTTTAAAGCTGAATGCGTCGAAGACGAAGGCAGTTACTTTTGGTAGTCGTCATAGAGTTGGCAGTGATGCTTGCGTCTCAGCCGAAAAAATTGTTGCTAATGACTGTATCGTTTCGTATATGGAATCGGTTAAATACTTAGGTGTCATTATTGATAATGTGCTAACGTGGGAAGATCAAGTAACGAAAATATGTAATCAGGCCATGAGGACCTTGGCACAACTAAAGATTAGTAATGAGGTCTTCAATGAACAACTTCGAATTAAGTTAGTGACAACTCTGATATTTCCAATTTTTGATTATTGTAGTGCTGCTTTGACACACATCTCCAACAATCTACAGCTCAAGTTGCAGAGAAAGTTGAATTCGTGTGTTAGATTTATATATAAAAACTCGAAACTGGAACATGTGACACCGTTTTACAAAAAACTAGGTTGGCTCAAACTAGGTGCAAGAAGAGACTATTTCATCGCCTGCTCGTTTTTTAAGGAGATACGTCTGAATTCTCGACATTTGTTCGGGCGGAGATTGGAGTTCTTAGATGTGGCTAACCGAACTTCCCTCGATAATTTGGATTTATTCAAAAATGCTTGTTTTGCTTACTTTTGGGAAAATGATAATTAACAATTTTGAATTTAGATTTATGATGTATTCACTAGTATAGATGTTACCTGAATATGATGATTATGATGATTATCTGATGATTGATGATTATTTATTACTTGTTGTTGTTGCATTATTATTACTTTATTATTTATTATTTGTTATTGTTTTTGAAGATTATTTCTATAAATTATAAGATTTAAAAATTGAACTACTGTATTGTATCAAATATGTATTTATATATGATGGTGTTGAGGGAGCCATGGCTCCAAGATCAAATAAAGCTATTTATCTATCTATCTATCTATCTATTTATTTTGGTAGGGGAAAATCGTCCATAAGAACCACTTTGTCTCACTAGTTCCATTTTGATAATCCTTACAACTTAAAATAAATAAATAAGAATATATACACTATTTACAGTTCTTAAAAATATTCCACTGCACTATGGAGGCTGTAGCCTTCTTTTAAGCTCTTTGCAATGCCTTGACTCACTGGTAAGCCACGAGTATTTGTCGCTCAGCCGATGCGCGTCCATTTTATCACTTTGGGGTGATGATTTTGAGTATGTAAAGTCGAACCATTTAATTCCAAGATCGTCAGCGGTGAACTCGATCCTTTTTTCGGCCTTATGCCTTTTCCAGTGGTATATAACTGGGACGTTATCTTCGTCCTGTATGATGTCATTGTTGTCCTTTGCCAGGATCGCTTGTAGTGGTAATTGGCCCGTCTCGTTTCTTTGCCTGAAGTCGTCAGCAGTGAAGCAAGTGAGGCTTTTGATGGCCTCGTTGTTTATTTGTGGTATTTTGCTGAAATAATCTCTGATTAATCGAATGATGTGGCTGTCGATCGTAGGGATATCAGCCATATCATATAGAGCTGCGTTGCTGACGAACTTCCTGTATTCGGAGGCAGTAGATCTGTATGCACCTAAGCAAGCTCTCAGGCATTTGCGCTCAAAGACTCTGAAGTTTTCCATAACAACGGCACTGGTGTTCCATCAGATGGAAGCTGCATATGTCATGATAGGTTTGACTGATAGTAGGTATCAGATTATTTTTTATTTTCTTCTCAAGTTTTTGTTGTAGAAGATCCTACTATTAGCCTCGAATGCAGCTTTTGCTTTGGATAGTTGGATGTCCGGGTGGTGCCTCAGTCTCAGCAGTTGGTCAATGTTGACCCCCAGGTATTTAACGACCGTTTTGGGTGGAACCTCGATCAGTTCGCCGGTGTTTGGTGATGGAGTGGAGATTTTGAACTCTTTGATCTAAGTTAGAGCTTTCTGGCTCAGGTGGTTTGATTCCCTTCTGAACACCGCCGTCTTGCATTTGTCAGGATTCATCCTGAGGTTCCATGTTATATAGAAGTTATTGATGCTGTTCACAAGTGTCTCGAAGTCGGCTTCAAGTTTTAGCGGCTGTTTTCCAGCAATACTAACTATCAAGTCATCGGCGTAGGCGATAGCAAATCGTTTTCTACTGTATTTAGGCCAAACATTTTGAGTAAAACCATGATAAAGATGTAGAACAGTTGAGGAGAGTTGACCGTGCCCTGTTGCAGGTCTTCCAGTATTTTGTAGGTTTTAGTTCACATGTTGACTCCGTTCCACGTTCGGAAGGTTCTTTTTAATATCATGTCTATGATAAGAAAAGTGAGCCATTGTGGAAAGACTAATTCTTTACCTGTTTACCTATGAGACTTACGTGAAAAGCAGAGTTTGTAACAACTACAAGTAATGCAAATCATATACATGATCGATGCGTAATGAACAAAATTTTCTATTAAATTTATAAATTATTAATTATCAATATACACTGATGGATACACTGATGTCGTTGCTTGATACAAATATTGCAAAACTCTAACGACATCAACGATTTGCTTCCACTCAATTCCACTCAGTCCTCCTAGTTTTGTACAAGTGGACAGTACATCAGACAATGGTTGTCGAAGAGTAATCATTCGATCTAACATTTCATATTCTGAGTTCCAACGTGTATGAACCATTTGAACTAACTGCAAAATCGGACGTTCATTCAATTTTTATTGAGCATTTTCCAACTGTTTTCTTGCCGGGTCAGAATGATGAAAATGGGTTGCAATGCGTCTTGCCTAAAAAAAATTACAATAAAGTCAATTTTAAAAATAATAATTATACAAATAACGAGAACGATCATAAACTTTAAATGTTAGTTAAGCAGTTCATCGCATGTAAATCTCAAAGATTATTTTATACAAAATAACTTAAAAACATTGTATTGATATGATAATGATCGCTATTCCTTTTTATATTTCTGAATTGAGGAAAACTAATGTACCTTTTTAAATAAGCTATTAAGACCTTTAGTGTGTTTTTTTGCATCGTTTATGGCCAATTGAAGAGTATGTGCGAAACAATATATATGATTCCACCCAGATTGAGTAATTGCACTAGAAATATTACGACCGTTGTCGGTAACAAAATATATCGGAATCATCGGTGATTCAAGCAAATCCCATTCATTTAACATCGTGATTAGCTTTGCTTTGAGATATACGCCAGTGTGTTGCTCGAGCAACTAGGTATGAACAAGGTTCATACCTAAAGTCACGTTTTTTAGATCGAATGTAGTTGTCATATAATGCAACATTAATGATATGTAACTATGGTGACCGCGAGAGGTCCAGCAATCTGTCGTGAATGATAAACTCGTCAAACCAAGTGCTAAGTCTTCTTTTAATTGATTCATAAGTTTCTCTTTAGTTTTATGAAATAATATCGGTGCAAGACTTCGAGATAACGTAGTTCGTGAGGGAGGATCATAATCGGGAGCTAATCTTTTTAGAAGTTTACGCAAGCCCTTATTCTCTATAGTAAAGAAAGGCTTCAAGTCCATTGAGATCATTTGCATACATAATTGATCTAACTCAGCCTTCAAAGGTCGAGGTAGTGTTTCTTCTTTTTTTTTTTCTGTCAACTCATCAGTATTTCCAGCATTTTGTTGATTTTTTTTCTTTTTTTTTTTTTCCATAAACTCCAAATATTCTTCTTTGTGTTTAGCCAATAAATGATTAAACATAGGTGACGCTGTAGCTGCAGATAAATAAGATATAATTTTAAATAGAAATAAATAAACAAAAAAAGTTTTTTTAAAAAACACATTTAAAGAAAAATGTGTTTAAAATAAAATACATCATTAAAGCAATAAAAGAATAATAACATGATGGCAACTTAAAGCTAGCAGAGCAAATATTGCAAACTGCTCTTCTTTCATTATTGTTGACAGATAATTTAAAATAATCCCAAGCAGGACTCCGCGTTGTTTCGCTCAGTTTTTCATTGCTGTCAACATTACTACATGAACCAGTTTCTTCAATGACTTCCATTGGTGTAATATTAGATTTAAACAATATTGAGTCATCGTTAGAATGTGATTCATCCATTTATTTGTATTTATTAAAAAAAATATTTATGAAAATAACTCTATTTTATTACGATATACTTTAACTGCAATGAGAGTTCATTGAGGTTAACAATTCTTGTTGTTTCCAATGTAATTAAGGTATTGACTTCTAAATTAACGGATGGCGCCTCTTGGTTTGACTGATACAGTACACTGACATTAACAACAGTCGATAATTATATTTTTAAAATCATTTTTAATTTAATGAATTTACTTTTTTTGCCTACTGATTATTTTATTAATAACAAAAAAAAATTAGTATGTTTTCGATACACAAAAAAATTGAAAAATTTAATCTTATTTCACGATGGAATCGCATATTTTTTTGTTTTATTTCAATTTTTAGAAAATTTTTCCAAACTATTCGTAATTATAGAAGAGTTTCCGACTACTTTCTTAACCTTAATAAGTCACACGGAGTCAATTTGCTAATAGAATTCCTCCGATAATTGAGAGAAAACTTTTGATAATTCACAAAAAAGAATCTAGTCACAAGTAAAATTATTACCTATTATTACCAAGTTTTACCAATAACCTGAAAATCAAAGTTAATTGTTAATTCCTTCAATGGTATATTATTTATAACATATTTCTTAATGATTATTTTTTATGTCACAATCATTAAACGGGTTGAGGAAATTTTATTACTTCAATGGTGATCAATAAAAATATTAGTTGATTAAGTGAAGTTCCATTTAAGTCAAATAAAATAGAAAAAGTATACAATAAACTCTTTGTCGAATTTAAACAGTTCAAATTCAAAAAATAAAAAAATACTCATTAATAGCTGGAGTAGTCCAAATAACTCGATTCGTTTGAATTATTCAAATAATTCTAAAAGTTCGAATTATTCGAATAGTTCAAATTATTCGAATAGTTCAAATTATTCGAATAATTCTAATTATTCGAATAGTTCGAATTATTCGAATCGTTCGAATATTCGATTCGAATTCTGAATCGAATATCAATATTTGTTTCGATTCGATTCGAACACTATTCGCACACCCCTAAAAATTATCTACGCATACATAAAATCGCAGAAGAGTTAAAATACGTCAAGTGAACCCCCCTTTTACCACTTGATGATAGAAAACTTATTAAAATATAATTATTGAAAGTAGTTATACCTAGAAATCATCCCTCGAGATAGTTTTTGAAAATTTTGAATTTAACAACATTTTTTTTAACAATAAAAATTTTCGGTACTTTTAATTAAAAAATTAAGTGTGAAAAAGCTATTAAAGATGACTTAACGAAATTTTCAGCGATTAAAGTAAAATATCTATATTTCTTTATAAAATTCTTTTGCAAATTTTATTTGTTTATTATCATATTTTTTATTAACATTCATTCATTAGTATGATGAATATATATTTCTAAATGCTTACGAAAACAAAACAAAAATTCATGTACTATGTAATTTTATTTTATTTACAACTTATTTGCACTTAAAAAAATCCATCAATTTCGTTTGGAATTCTGTTTTTGTATTTTGAATGTTTTTCTCTAACTCATAAATTTTGTCGAATATTGCTTGATCTACAACCGCCGCGTATTCAAAGTACTGATGCAACGTTTTCAACGCATTTAAATCTAGCTTCATTGGAATGTTCTTTATTTCTGTTTTCGGTATCTGTGCCTCGTTTTCACTGTCATTTCCAGCAGTATAGGTGTTCACACAATTCTTAACGATATCGTCGTCGGTTTGTTCTCCAGCGGTAGCTACGTCGTCGTCAATTTTAACGAAATCTTCGAAGCTCGGCATTAACATATTGGATTCGTGAGACACAAGCTTAGTCCATTCCTCGTTGCTAGGTCCAGCTTCAACATCATTTTCGTCTGGCATGTCTTGCTCATATGTACTTTTCCAAAACCAAGCTTTCTTGAAGCAAGTTTTGACAGTAACGTCACTGACTAAGTACCATGCTTTTCTAGCAAATTTCATAGCTAGAAGTACGCTAATGTCAGAGCTACTGTTTTCTTCCAGACTCGTAAGAATATGTTTAACGACTTCTCTGCGATAAAAGCGTTTAAAAGTGTGAATGATGCCTTGATCTAATGGTTGTAGTTTACTAGTGGTGTTAGCAGGTAAAAACATTATTTTTACGTTTGCAAGTGTTGGTAAGTCCGTATGGGCAGCACAGTTATCAATGAATAGCAGAATTTTTTTTCGGTTCATGTTCATTTGTTTGTCAACTTTTTTCAACCAATCTTTAAATAATATCTTGGTCATCCAAGCCTTTGTATTATTGACATAATCAACGGGTAGAGTTTTGATACCTTTAAAACATCTAGGTCGCTTCGATTTCCCGATGATGAGAAGTGGGAGTTTGTCCGTACCACTCAAGTTTACATACTGGAGAAGTGTAAGGCATTCCTTGCTTTGTTTTCCTCCATAGCATTTTTCGCCTTTAAACGTAAATGTTTTATCCGGAAGGCACTTAAAAAACAAAGCAGTTTCATCCGCGTTGTAAATATCGTCTGGTTCATACCCTTCTAAAAGATTTGGCAGATCTTTAGTCCAGTGGTTGCACACACCTTCGTCGACAGATTTACTTTCTCCCGCTGCTTTTTTGAAAGCTATGTAATGGCGCCTTTTAAAACCTTCTAACCAGCCGTTGCTAGCAGAAAAGTTCTGGATTCTCAGTTTTGTAGCAAACTCTTTTGATTTTTCTTTCAACAAAGGTCCATCTATGGGAATATTCTTATCGAGATTTTGTTTTTTCCATTCCAAAAGGCACTTTTCGATATTGGGAAATTCAGAAACTCTAGCCCTCTTAACATTTCCATGTCCATCAGAGCACTCATACTTTATAGAGTGTTTTGATTTTATAATTTTATAATAGGTGGATTCTGGTAAATTAAACTCCCTCTGAATTTCATTTCGCTATTTTCCGGATTCAAACGCATTCACTATTTTAAGTTTATCACTTAATGACAGTACTTTAATTTTCCGTTTTGACATGATGCAGAACAGAACTTTCCTTTGCAATTGATAATTATAAACTGAGTAAGTCCGACAAACAGGACGGTACACAGGCACACGTGTCCATTTCAAAAGAATGCGATACAATAACCACATTATTTAGTTCCAGGAAATAGAATAGCTACAATATTGACCAGAATACAAAAACAATGGTAGAAAGTTCCACGAAAGTTAAATAATATTCGAGCATAACCCGCACACACCG
>JZSA01004921.1:0-11052 GCA_000956155.1 Cotesia vestalis | reverse complement strand
AAAGGGCTTGCCCAAACTTAGATTTCCTAAAAATTTGAACCGATTCGGACCGATAGATTTTGAGAAATCGTAAAAAAACTACAAAAAAAATTTTTTTTCAAAGTGGTTTTTTACGAATAACTTTTAAACGGCATTACCGTTCAATTTCAAAAACTAATCAGCTCTTAACATCAAAAAACCACGTCGATCGCCGCCGGTCCGGTCAAAATCGGTTAATTCTTTCGTGAGTTATCGTTGACGAAAGAAATCCGAAAAAAGCGTTTTTTTCGGAATTACTCCGAATTTTTTCACTCTGTCGATATAAACTCAAAAATTTTTTTATGAAGCTTACAAAACTGCGTCGAATGCCGCCAACCGCGTGAAAATCGGTTCATTCATTCGAAAGTTATTGCGATTTGAAAATTAAAAAAATAGTGTTTTATCAAACTTTTGAGCTCGAAGAGCTCAAAAGCATACAGAAGCTATTTTTTTGAGCTCGGAGAGCTCAAAATAATACACAAATTGAATTTAAGAGCTCGAAGAGCTCTAAAACGTCATAAGTGCAATTTCAAGCGTTTAGGTAAAGAATTGGCGGGAAGTTGCAGGGATGGCCTTTAGGGTCAACCGTTTTCCTAATTTTTTTTTATGGACCTGATCGAGTCAGACATGAACAGATCTGATCAGACCTGAACATGCCTGTCCATGCCTGATCAGGCATGGTCAGACATGGTCATTTTTCATGTCTGATCAGGCCTGAAGACTCATGCCTGTTCATGCCTGATCAGGTCTGATCATTTTTTCCCGGGTATAGATAAGTAGCAGTCTCACTTATGGAGGTCCATGAGGGGAAAACGACTCTCTCTTACAGAGGTTTTTGTTTCTCGCTTATAGAGGTTTTGGGAGCTTAAAATGACGGGTCCTGGCTATTACTCTCACTTATAGAGTTTTCTCACTTATCCAGGTTTGACTGTATATATACATATACTTATATACGACGACCGATTCCATCGCGGTTGGCGCCATTCGAAAGGGCTTGATTAAACTTAGATTTTAAACACAGTTTAAATTGATTCGAATTGATAGATTTTGAGAAATTTCAAAAATACTACAAGAAAAACTTTTTTTTGAATGTGGTTTTTTTGGAATAACTTTTGAACGGCTTTACGGATCAATTCTAAAAATAATGAGCTCTTAAGATAAAAAAAAACACGTCGATCGCTGCCGGTCTGATCAAAATCGGTTGATTCGTTTGTGAGTTATCGTTGTCGAAAAAAAAGCGAAAAAAGTGTTTTTTCGGAATTACTTCGAAATTTTCAGTTCAATTAATTTAAACTAAAAGATTCACTGTTAAGCTTGAAAAATTGCGTCGAACGCCGTTAACTGCGTGAAAATCGGTTCATTTGTTCAAAAGTTATTGCGGTTTGAAAATTCAAAATGCAGTGCTTTATCAAGTTTCTATTAGATGTTTGAGCTTGAAGAGCTCAAAAACGTAAGAAGTGAAATTTTGAAAGCTTAAGTATGGAATATAAGCGGGAAGTTGCAGGGATAGCCTTTAGGGTCAACCGTTTTCCTAATTTTTTTCTGTTGCTTCTTAAGTACTACATTTGTAACACTCTTCTTTTCTTCGGAAAAAACTTTACATTTTAGGGAATCTTTATTGGAACTTACGAAAAAATGAAATTGACGCGTATTTTTCATTGTGATTGCTTGGTCATGTCACGACTTATGTTTTACTTCTTGGTAATCATGCTTATCTTGAGAATAAAACCCAAAATTTACATTTTTGAAAAAACTTTTGGCCCATTCAAACAGTAACTTTGCCGAAATATTGTGTTGGTCATTGTCACGTTGTATGCTTACGAGTATACTCATGAGTTTATTTTTTTTTTCAAAAAAGTTTTTTCACAAATTTTGGAGAGGGGGAAGGAAGCACTAAGGGAAAAATAATTCGGACGGCTCAGACCGGGAGTCAAACCCTGATCGTTTGGTTGCGTGCCAAGAGCTCTATCAGTTAAGCTATCCGAAACAGTGTCCATAACTTCTTTTTCAGTCACCTAATAATGTATAGTTATGCCTGGTCGTGCGAAATAACGCATGCTTAAAAGTATACTATTCATGCATGATCATAGACAATTCATGCATGATAATGCCTGATTTATGCTTGGTTAAGCACGACCATACATACACTACATGCATACTGATTTTTTTTTGGGTAATGAAATAAGTAAATAAATCAATCAATAAATCAATCTTTCCTAAACAATATCTACACTAACTAACGTATCCATCCAACATCTGTTCAGAAGTCTCTTTTCATTGGAATGAGCGTTGGTTCGATGCTATATTTAATTATTTTATTCATTTTATCTGTTATATCCGGCGTTGCCTCATATAACACATAAGGTCTCTCTTCCTTGATGAAAAGTGCAGCGCTTGCACTTTATAAATTTCGACAACCACTCTGACAACACCTCGATTAAGAAATGAGCACACTGTCCACGTTCTGACCACGATCTGCCAAATTTGCATTTTTAGACCAACAACAAAATCTAAATCCCTTCCGAAAATCGCGATCCGGGTGTATGAAACCACTAAACACCACGGATTACTTGTTCAGTCTTTTATTAAAGAATACGAGGGAAGGTATCCTCGTAGAACCCGTGTGTGTCCCCTTACCGCGTTACGTACGAGGCAGTGTAAAGCACCAGGTCGCTTACACAAAACTCTAAATTCATTAGTACCTTTTGACACTTTAAACTATATCTTCTACGAACCGCGCCAGTGTGCTCTTCGAGCTGTATCGAGAGCCCCGTTATCTGTAGTGATATCATTAGCTAAAATTATAATATTTCGATTTATTATTTAATTAACGGTGGATCTAAGTATCTATCGGAGTCGTTACTTTGTTCACGAACTCATAATAAAACACTGTTAATCATAAAATCTAATTATAAGAGGATAGTCATTAAGTGAAACATTGTGCATTGAGTGCGTCTCGCCCATAGGGCAAATAACTGAATAAATTATAAAAACCAGAACTTCTTGTGTCACTTCATCTTAAATTAAGATCCTCAACCTCTTCAAGTACACCAAGCTCTTCCACGAGAGAAGAAGGAGAACTCAACCCAAGATCCACTGACCGACCAAACCAAAATCTGATCAACAAAAATATCTTAAAGGACGACTGTGAGTTCAGCATTTGTTACCGACTTCTATTTAAATTCGTCGTTGGAACTCCTGGTTACCGGGAGGCATTCGAAATCCACAATAAAAATAAAACTCTTGTAGTCTCTCTACAAGAGAAAATCTATCTAAACGTGTCCGAGCCTCCTCAAGGCCCACTCTACCAATTAATTATTTCACTATAATTAATCCGGACATAACATATCTCAGTTGTTTACCCGGGAAAAAATGATCAGATCTGATCAGATATGATCAGGCATGAGTCTTCAGGTATGATCAGATATGAAAAATGACCAGGTCTGATCAGACCTGGCCAAGCCTGTTTAGGTCTGATCAGATCTGTTCATGCTTGTGAAGTATAGACAATATAATTCTTACAACTAATGATCATCAATTGTTGAGAAATTATGGTTTTGAAATAAAAAATTTAAAAATGTTCGCACGAGCGAAAATTCTTAATGAATGTTACACGTCTAAAATTCATAAGATTATAAAAACTAACAGCCAAGCAGTACAAATTGAATTTAAAAACAGTATTATTGTCTATTGATCAATTAATTTATTCTTTTTGACTGAAGATAATTTTTTATATTTTATCCTTGATAAATATATTGAAGACAACAGTAAATATTTTGTTCATTCTATAAAGCAAGTGCGAGTTGATCATATTAATCCTTTTAAAAAAATCAATTCGTTATTATTAATTAATTGTAATCAGTTGAAAAAAATTTTTCATGTCATTGTAGTGGGCAATTATTTATGTCAACGACCAAATATTTAAAAAAAAATTTTTTAAATATTAAACGTATGTACATGTATATTTACACTCACAATTATTAATCTTTTATAAATTTATCGATAAATGGAGTAAAATGTATTAATTATAATGTATAAAATGTTTCTTTACTCACAGACATAAATCAATATACCAAATCTGAACAGTGCTGATATATGGAGTGTAGATGCTTTATTACTAGGCTAGATCAGACATGCTCACACGGTTCTACGTCATATAATCCGAGGTCATTATATCCGCGACGATATATTCGCGACAATATATCTGCGCGACAATATATCTGCGACAATATATCCGCAACATAATATCCTTAAGCAAAAATATCTGCGACGTTGTATCCACAAATTATATAATAATCATGTCGCGCGGATATAATGACGCGGATATGATGACCTCGGATTTTATGTCATGTTACCGCTTACACATGGACAGGTATAATCAGGTCTGAGCGTATTTAACGCTTCAGTCATGAACAGGCATGGATAGGTCTGATCAGGTCTGGGCGTATTTAACGCTTCAGACATGACCAGGCATGAACAGGCATGAGCAGACATGGACAGGTCTGATCAGGTCTAATTTCAGGCCTGATCATACATGAACAGGCCTGATCAGATCCAATTTCAGGCCTGATCAGATATGAACAGGTCTGATCAGTCCTGATCATTTTTTCCCGGGTAGATAGCACGATGATAAAAAATAAGCACGGAACCTATCAAAAAGTAGTGGAAAATTACAACATTGTGATAACGAATGGCTCATTAGCTAGTAAATATCACCAAGAAATGTACAAAATTGATCAATAAATTTACTGTTATGACAGTTACTACTTACATGCATTTTCGCTGTGACTAAATCGGCAATATGACGTCTATCTTCCTCTTGTGAATCTCCCATTAAAGATAACGCGCTATCATTTACTTCAATAATGTATTCTCGTCCATCTTTACCTACTAAAAGCTCAATCGCACAAATATCTAAGCCTCCAAATAGTTGAGCCACAGAATCTATCCAAGATCGATGTCTTTCGGTGACTGCTAACTGTTCCAACATTGCTGATCCAACGTTTGATTTCCAATTGCCACTAATACTTTTACGCCTAAGCGAAAGAATTTTATAAGATTAATGATGGCCTGATATTGCCAATTTTCATATAAAAATTCCTGATATGGCCATATGTAGTTATATCAGAAAATTTTTTCACGGAAATATAAAAATAGTCGTGCAAAAAAATAACTGTATTTCACGAGGTGTGCCGCGTATTGATCCCAAGACAACTCATCTTCAACAATTCATTTTCGCGACAATTCATCCTCTGACAATTCATCTTTGATAATTCATTTCTTCGACGATTTAGATTTCAAACATTTTTCCGTTCACAATGTACATATTTTCGAAAATTTTTAAATAATGATAAAAATAAGTAAAATAAAAATAGAGCTTTCGTGATTTATAAAATTTTTTAATTTCAATTTTTGTTCAATTATTCGTTGTTATTAGAATATATTTGTTTAATGATAGCATTTTGTTTGTGATTTGATATCGAGATTGAGACTCCCTGTTTTTATTAATCCACAAAATTACCCACGTCAAAATTTATGAGCAAAATTACTCATACAGCAATATCTCAATTTACAATAATTTCTCAATACAAAATTTATGACAACATAAATTAATCTGACGAAAATTGATTATTATTTACGAAAATGCTTATAAATCTTAAACATTAACATGGCCCTTTTGTCATGGTTTTCAAGTGTTTATTCGATATTAGACCAACAGACAAGCTTGTTACCGTGTTGTGCCCTTTTATCATGATTTTTGGGTGTGCCTATTTAAAAATAGGCCAACACATAAGCTATAAATATTTAAGTAAATTTTTGTATGAGAAAATAATACTGAATAGATTTTTAAAATGAGAAATAAAGCCTTTAGGAAAATATTGTACGAGAAATTATTACTGAAAATTTTTGTCGCGAGAAATTTTTGCATGAGAAAAAAAAAGGTCACCTGAATTTCTAATAATCAATGTCAATCTCGAGTCGGGAGCCAGAAATTCATTGCTGTTAAGGATAGGTAGTCGGAGATTGATTGTCACAGGGATGAATTGTCGGAAATGAGTTGTCTTGTGACCAATTCGCAATCGACCATTTCAGGTACACGAGCAAAACTAAACGCATTTTTATCGTAAGCCCACAATCAAGTCAAAGTTACGAAATTTCAAACTAAATCTTCTAAGAGCACGCCTAATTGTATTTCAATTTTTAATATAGTATATAGTTTTTCACGAAACTCACATGAATGCTTTATAATTAGTTCCAATTTTTTGGACATGAACATCATATTTTGTATCAATGTAAGGCTCAGCTGTGCAATAAGTATTTGTAAGTGCAGCAAGCGATGCCAAATCTGCAAATTCTTGGTTGTTTTCAGCTCTGGCTTTTCCAGTACCACCATGCGCATGGCCAACTTTGACTACAGCTGGATATCTAGGAGCAGACACCTACAACATTAAATAAAAAAAATTAGGAAAACGGTTGACTCTTCGAGCTCAAAAAATAGAATTTTCCCGTCATTTTAAGCTCTTCGAGCTTGAAAATATGACGAAAGTTTAATAAAATACTATTTTTTTAATTCAAACCGCAATAACTTTTGAATGAATGAACCGATTTTCACACGGTTGGGGGCATCCGACGCAGTTTTTGAAGCCTCATAATAAACGTTGAACTTTCAGTTGATTAAACGAGGAATTTTAAAGTAATTTCGAAAAAACCGTTTTTTCGGTTTTCTTTCGTAAGCGATAACTCACGAATGAATTAACTGATTTTGACCGGCTTAGCGGCGATCGGTGTGGATTTTTTATGTTAAGAACTGATAGTTTTTGAAATCGATCAGTACAGCCATTTAAAAGTTATTCCAGCAAAACGACATTCATAAAATTTTTATTTTGTAGTTTTTTTAAGATTTCAGGTACCGAGGAAATAAAATACTCGGGGTGCACCAAAATCTAGCAACAAAACGATATGGAAATGTCACAGGATTTTTAAACATCGTTTACAGTACAGAGGATGGATAACTCAGTGTTAGCGGGGGAAGGCGTGCAAACGGGTCTGAGCTCGTCGTTATCAAACGAACGTTCGGACAGCGGGGTGGACCCCATAGCTTTGCTGTTGCGCCCAATTGCGAAAGTAACCCGATGCTTTAAGTGCCTTAGTTTTAAGCACCAAACGCGAAACTGGACGGGACCGGACAGAAGCAAGTGTTGCTATTGATGTGGCGGAGAAAACTACAAATTCGTAAACTGCACGGAGGGGCCAAAATGCTTTCTCTGTAAAAATTTATCAGAGAAATTAATAAAAAAGAAAGAAATCCTTGTTAGAGACATAATAATAAACCACATTGACGAGTACTATGGTACTCGTTGTGGTATACCACAAGAGAATTTTAAATATCACCGAGCCCAAAGAAATTTTGAAAAAATTGATTGGGTAAATCCGAAATGAATCTAATGTCACAGCGACATCAGTTCGTGAAAAATTGTACGCGTTAAAGGTTAACAAAAACGAGTCAGTAAACGAGTTTTGTGAAAGATTTGACGCGATAATTAGAGAGTATGAGACTTGTGGCGAGGGCGTAGAACTAATAAAACAGGAGATGAGATCAACTTTTTACCAAGCAGTGCACGGAGGCTAGATAGAAGGAGGTCGCTCGCTACTGGGTTTTCCGCAGTAGTGGGCCCAATAAAGTAAGGATACATCATTTTCGTAAATATGCCGCTAGGGAGACGCTGCGTTCGCTAATGTCCGGAAAATGGCGTCTATTTGTTATTGTTGATTGGTGTCACAATAAATAAGTTTTGAAAGTTTAATAGTTGTAAAATAATTAAATGTTGTAATTATCATCAAAAAATGGTAAATCGTTGTGTAGTTAATGGCTGCACAAGTGGCAGTGTAAGTTATCGTAATAAAAATAGCAAATTGGGTACGAAAAATCCATCATAATTTACTGCGCCAGAGGTAACCTAAATTTTGTGATATACAATAAATTAATTATTAATTAAAATATTTTAACTAAGTAAAAAAATGATACAAATATAAGCAGATGATTATATTTTTTTATTAATTAGCTTAAGAAATTCTTAACTTGTTTTTTTTTTATTTCGAAAAATATATCCGTTTAATTTACCACAAGTTGAACAAGTGGATTTTTATGTTCATCAACAAATTAGGTGTTATTTCAAAATAAAAAGTTGAATGATTATTTTTTACTTCTATCTACGCAGTTCATTAGCTTAAAATTAATTTCAATACTAATGTTCATTTTTTGTTTTTATAAAGCACCCTGATCTGTTGGAATCGTGGGAGTCTGAACTGAATCAAAAATTGGTTTCCAAAAAAAATTATGTTTGTGAAATACACTTCAATGAAAAGGACATCATTAAAAGTGATAAGATAAAAACGGCCAATAGTACGATTGAAGAGTTAGTGAGAAAAAGATATGCACTCAAACAAGGTGCTATTCCAACTTTGAATCCTTAAAAGTTAAGTGAGAGTAGAAATACTAAAGATGTTAATAGTCCCAATATTCCATGTACTGAACCGTTTACGAGTGAACCTAATAATATCGTTCATATAAATAAAAATTGTTCGCAACAAGATGGTGAATTGCAAATTGATAAAGATTGTAACAACAACTATAATCGTCTTGAAGACTTTAATTCAAGAATAAGCCCTGAAGAAATTAGACACGAGAACAAAGAACCGGTTAAAGAAATTAAACTAAAATATCAATTTTTTATTTCATAACTACTATAAATTTATCAGAAAAAATTAAGTAATTTAAAAATGATATTACTTTAATTACAGGTATATGAATTACCTATTTCGGAAGTAAATATTAAAGAGTTTTCACTTCTTAAAATTATAAATGCATTAAAATTGATTGCTTTACTTGAAAATTGGAGCTGAACTACCGATTTGCTAGAATCTAAGAAACTTGTTTTATGTTATATAGACAAAGTTTCTATGAAATTGAAGTTTCGCGTTAAAATTAATCAAAAATTTAAAGTCTGTATTTTTTCTAATAATATATTTATAAAATGTTTTCTTAGCTGAATAACATTAAAACTGATAAGTTGATTGACGAACAAAAGTTTTTCAAATATATCTGATTTCTGGAATTTTTTAAGAGAATTGGAGAAACACACGTTATGTGATGGAACAAGATTTGATAAAGAAAAGTAAGAGTTACGACTTTAGTTATTTTATTATTAGGAAATTTATTTTAAATTTCAGTTTTTTTAACTTCTCGCTAAAAAAAATTGAAAATTTTTTTAAATTCGGGAAGTTATTGGTTTTACCCCGTTTGGCGAAAATCGAGTTTTCAGCAGATCTTGACGTTTTAAGGTCACAGGAAGCTTCCCTGAGTATTCCCGCGATGTTGTCCGTGCGGCTGTATGTGTGTGTGTGTGTGTGTGTGTGTGTGTGTGTGTGTGTGTGTGTGTGTGTGTGTGTGTGTGTGTGTGTGTGTGTGTGTGTGTGTATGAAAACCTCTTATAACTTTTGAACGGCTCGACCGATCGTATCGAAATAGGTAGCGATCCAAAGGGTATCATTGCCATTAAATTTTGTGAGAAATTTGAATCGATTCGGTTCCCTAGATTTCGAAAAATCTCAAAAATAAAATTTTCAAAAAATCGTTTTTTTGTAATAACTTTCAAACGGCTTCACTGATCGATTCCAAAAACTAATCCGTTCTTAAGTTTGAAAAACGACGTCGATTGCTACCAGCCCCGTCAAAATCGGTTGATTCGTTCGAGAGTTATCGATGTCGAATGAATTCGGAAAAAGTGAATTTTTATAATTTCTCTTAAATTTTCGGTTCAATCAGTTTGTGTTCAAATGTATATCATAGAATTCAAAAAACTGCGTAGAATACTGCCAACCGGGTGAAAATCGGTTTATTCATTCAGAAGTTATTGCGGTTTGAAAATTCAAAAAATACTGCTTTATTAAGCTGCTATCAAATTTTTAAGCTCGAAGAGCTTTTTTTTGTTTTTTTTGCTCCTTTTGTTTGATAAAATAACAATTGTAGTACTTGTTTGTTAGTTGGTAATTTATTGCCACTGATTGTTTCGGTTGGTTGTCCCAAAAGAAACATTGGATTTCTCAAGCTCACAGAAGTATTCATTTTTTTTTTTTTGGAAAACTATATATATATATTAAACAGTATTTTTGATTAATGACTTAAGAATAATGAAGTGTATTAAGTTAACACTCCACCGAGAAGTTATAAACTCAAATGACATGAAGTTCTCTCAGGTTGCTCACCGATGGCGTTAGATTACAGAACGAATAAATTTAAAACGTGATTACGTTTAGCTTTTTGTTTAATTGTCTTAAATTCAATAATTTTAAAAAAGGAAATTATTAAAACACAAATTTATGTGTTTTGATGATGAAGGAGGTTAATATATTAATATTATTGGAGCTACTCCATAATTTTATTATAAACAAAAAGTGACAGTGTTATGTAAAACATTTTTTTTTATAACTTTTATCTTTCTATATAATATTAAAGACCGTCATAATTTTTCGTTGTCCGTAGACCAGATAAGAAAATAACTAGAGTTCATGTCCCTTACTTAGATGCTCAGTCTGAGACCTCAATGCATTTAAGACTATAAAACCGGAACAAATAAATAAATAGAGTTAAACATTAGGAAAAATATCCAGAGATATCAAATAAGAAAATCAATAAACAATGTATTGCATTAATGTATAGAGCTTAGATTAGGAACCATGTGGATGGGCACTGAAAATTTCTAATTTAAAAAAAAAACATTACTGTTTTTTTTAAGCTCTACAATTCATTTCTGCACCTCGAAAATCTAAAATCAATTAGCTCGGAAGAAGAATTTACGCAATTAGCATTTTTTCAATTGCCTATAATTAATTAACAAAAAGTGATCGTCATTCAGTTTGTTCTGAAATTTTATAAGATTTTGTTGAACTATTATCTAGAAATCCCCTCCCGAATCCAATTGAAGGTAATGCTATTTAATCGAGTAAACCCACGTAAAATTGACTATTTTTTTT
>JZSA01004920.1:0-38254 GCA_000956155.1 Cotesia vestalis | reverse complement strand
TATATTATAGTGATCCAAAAAAAAAAAAATTTTTTTTTCTCTGTCAAACAAGCTCAAAAGTTTTATTTGGGTAAAAAAAAAATTAACAATAATAATAATAATAATAATAATAATAATATTTATTCCATTGCGATAAGATGGAACATAAATAAATAAATATCTTTAAAAAAATTTTTGTAATTTCAGATACAAATGGTCAATTTGTTCTTTTAAATTTTCAGTCGATAAGCACTATTATTTTCTTGCTCCGTCGATAAGAAAATTATTTCCCAATAGATGGAGCTCAGAGCTTCAGAGCTATGTTATTATTATGATAAATATACTGAACCAAAAATTACTGTCCTTAGCATTTTTATTTTAACAAAGTCAGAGTTATTTGCAGTTATTATTATCTATAACATAATATTAATTAAAAAAATTATTTGAGCTTAATTTCAAGTTGACCATGGATTACTTGAGTCGTATTGTGAGTGATCCAATTGAAAATTTTAGTGGACCAAACTTCCTAGTTTGGTAGAGGTTATGTCGGTATTTCTCTACCAAAAAGTTTTAAAATTTCAACATAAACACAGTATCAATTTGACAATAACGAAAGTTCAAGAAAAGTGGTCCGAAGCTGGTATTCAAACGTGTGATGAACAATTTGCGCGAAAAAAACTTTCAAATTTATTAGATGAAGTCAAAAAGATACAGAGAAATTATAAGCGCAAAAAATCAGTAGCACAAAAGAAGAAAGAATCAAATTTTTCTCAAAAATTAAAAAATTTATTTGATATATCGCCAAACTGAACGTCAATAAATACATTGATGAAGAGAAAAAGTTGTTCTTGGCCTGGCAAATATTTAAAAATCGATTCGGATTTATTGATAATAACACTTTAACACAACAAGAAGATCAAAATCAAGATATAATGGTTGTAGATTCGGCTGGTAAGTTTATATTACAATTTATACTTACATTGATAGAAGGATTTCTTAGTATTTAAGAAGATTTCTTTCTATTTAAGAAATCATTTCTTAAACATCGTTTCTTTGTATTTAAAAAATATTTCTTAGTATTTAAGAATTATTTCTTAAATACTAAGAAATATTTTTTAAATGCTAAGAAAAAATTTTAAAGAAATAATTTCTTAAATGCTAAGAAATCCTATCAGTATACTTTCTCAATCAACTATAATTATCTGTTTTATATAAACAACTTTTGCTATTTAGATGCAGATGAACCTGCTGTTGATATGATGCTTGTTACCCAAAAATCCGCAGTGTTACTATCTAGTTTTCAGCAACAACATCTAGTCAGACATCAAATATTGTATCTGACTTTGAAAATCAGCTAAGTCAACAGTGTCAACCAAACAAAATTGATGTGATGACACCCGAATTATGTGCAGCACTAGATCGAGCAAAAGTAACAAATAGAAATGCTACTTTTGTTTTAGCTGCTACTTTTAAGAGTGTAGGAATCGATCTTTCCACTCTTAATTCAAGTTACGGTACTATTTATCGAGCGCGCATCAAACATAGATCAAACATTGCGCAAGATTTGAAAAAAGAATTCCGTTCTGATGATCGTTATGTTGTCCACTGGGACGGTAAAATTTTGCCCGATATAGCTGATTCACAGTCTGTTGACCGTTTAGCAATTCTACTTTCTGTCTCTGGAGTTGATCAGCTTCTTAGAGTCCCTCAAGCTGATAGTGGAACTGCTTATCAACAAGCTTTAGCTGTTATTACGACGTTAAATCAATGGAACATTGCTCCTTACGTAAAAGCAATGTGTTTTGATACTGCAGCTGTCAACACAGGTAAAATTTATTTAATAATTACAAGTACTTACGACATTATTATATTTGATTTCTACTGCATGACTTCAGCATGAGCGTAGGTATGCTCTCCTCTCGCTTTATAATCAAGATCTCATGTTTTTATATATTTTTATCTGTTCTTGTTGTAGGCATTTATAAAGGTACATATGTTCAAATTGAAAAAGCATTGGGGAGAAAATTGGTGTGGCTTCCTTGTCGTCATCATGTATTGAAAATTGTTTTACGAGGAGTTTTTGAAGTTTTTTGGACCACTACATCTGGTCCTAACGTCCCGATTTTCCTTCGTTTTAAAAAAAATGGGATGACATTGATCAAACCAAATATAAAAGTGGAATAGAGGATGAAACTGTGGCAAGCGCTTTAAATGAAGATAAGATGAAAATTATTAATTTCATTAATGATTGCTTACAAGTAAAAATTGTTCATTATATTTTCTTGATACAATCAAAACTAATACTTTCAACTTATGTTTATAAATTTGGTTTTTTAGATGTCTCAGCTTCGAGATGATTACCGGGAGCTTTTGGTATTATCTTTAATTTTTCTTGGCAGTTGTTCAACCGATACGCACACTTTCAAGCGTCCTGGTGCTATGCAACATGCGCGATGGATGTCAAAAGCTATCTTTCCCCTCGTGAAATAAAAAGCTTACGTCAAGTGTGTATCTTTGTAATTTTATTTTACATTGAAGCTTGGTACACGGCAACATCTGCTATTCTAGCACCTCACAAAGATCTAGAGTTGATGGAAAATTTGATTTTAAATAAAAAAATTGACTCGGTGGTATCACAAGAAGCTTGCAGAAAGATGAAGAAACATTTGTGGTATTTAAATGACGAGTTGGCCACAATATCATTATTTGATGACAATGTTCCGATCTATATTAAAAAAAAAAATGCTTTATGCTATTAATACTCGAGAGGGCTCTACATTAATGGAGCAGCGATATCATGTAAAGGATGTAAATTTAAAATCGTTATTAGATAACGATTTAAGCGACTTTGTTTCGAAAAACTCATTGGAGTTATTTAAAAAATTTGATTTACCCTCTGATTTCATAGAAAAAGATATTTCTACATGGCCTGATGATGACAGCTACAAAATATGTCTGGAATTTTTCAAAACTTTGAAAGTAACGAATGACTTTGCTGAACGGGGTGTTGCATTAATTGGAGAATATAACCGCTGCCCAACTGAAGATGAAGAACAGTTGCAGTATTTATTGCAGGTTGTTCGGGGCCATCGAGAACGTTTTCCAGATTGTTATGAAAAATCACTTCAATCATAAATATTTAATGTAAATAGACAAGCAATTTTTTAAGCAAAACTTATTCATAAAATAAATGTGAACATAATAATAGAATAAAATTGTTTATTTTTTGATTTATTGCAAAGAAAATTCCTTAAAAACATCATATTTATTTGATTGAACAAAAAAAATTATTGGTCAACATTTATCAGAAGTCTAATTTATATTTGACGAAAAAATTTGATTTTTATTTTGACTCTGAAACCAACAGTTTTGGTGTAATTTAATTTAATCGATCATCACGCTCGGTAGTGATTCGTCGTCTACCTTGACCCGGACGACGATCGTAACTTTGAGTCGCGTTAAATCGGGCATAGGCACGACTGACAACAGACTGACTCACTCCCATCGAAGCTGCTACTTCCACCTGACTGTAGCCCTCTTGAAGGAGGGTAACAATGCGAGCCACATCTGTGGCAGCTAAATGTCGGCGAGGCATATCGAAATGCCAAAGGTGAATATCAAAGAAAGCTTACAGAAAATTCACGAAAGGAATTAGAGCTAGAAAAAATACAAAAAATTTTTGTGTGAAGAAAAGCCGAAACCCGCGGGGGGTATATCAATTTGTTTTTATTGAATTTTTAAAATGAGATTTGAAACTAAGACAGTTGTCGCGGTTAGAAAAAGTTGAATTAATTTTTTTTGATAATAGTAGAGCATTCTGAAGACGTTTAAAAATTAAAAATAGAAAAAAAAAAATTTTCGAAAAAAAATTTCGAAAAAAATTTTCGAAAAAAATTGAAAATTTTTTTTTTTTTTTTTTTTCAAATTTTTTAAAAATCCAATCTCTTTAATCGAAAAAATGAAGATTTCAGAGAAAAAAAAATTTTTTTCATCGAAAAAATGAATAAAAATCATAAAATTGCTTATAATGGTGATTTTTGCAAAAACAAAGAATTTGAAGCTTCGGGGCACAATGAAAAAAAAATCGCAGCGCTTTGAATTTTTGAGGGCTTTCAGGGGACACTTTGAGGTTGAAAAATTACCGACAATATCCTTCGTTCATCAATTTTATCCAAAGTTATCCAAATATCCTTAATTATGCGAATTTTTGTCGTTTTTTCAGTCCAAGTTTTCAATTCAAAAAAAATTTTTTTTCTAAAAGATGTTTAGATTTTCTCACAGAGAATATCGTGCAGTTTTAAAAACCCTCCTTCAATTTCCTGTACGATCATTATTTCCGGAGTTATTGAATATCAAAGTCAAAAAGAACTTTTTTGCTTTGATTGACGATAACTCTGCGGCAAATCGTCGTACAGGCTTTTTGAATACGCCAAATTAAAGAGTATTAAATTCCCTAAAAGAGTTTTTAAACGAAACAATCAAAAAAATTTTTTTGAAGCCCGTGGACCTTTTTTTAGACGAGAAAAAATTTGGAAAAATTTTTTTTCGGCAGTTTTCTTAGGATTTCTCCAGACCTGGACATGACAAAAATTTTTCATGGTCATATCTAAAAACTAGACACTTGGAGCTACAATTTGCTTTTTTTATTTTGTCTGTACGACCGTTTTCCTCGGAGTTACAGCTTGTTCAAAATCGCCCAAAAATTTGGAATTTTTTTTATATCCCTTACTTTTTGTGAGTAGTGTATATATATATTATATACGCCATTGCCTTTATTGGAATATTTTTGTCTTTCCTGCATACAACGCCGTGCTGCAGCTCTAGGGGCTATTCGACGTGGAAACCGGGGTCGACGGAGCCGTGCAACCAAGCCAGGACGATATCTCATTGCTGCTAATTTTGTTTCGGGAAAACGACGCTTTCTACCAGGGTAAGTGGTCTCATCTCTGGAAAAATCTCGTGGGATTGACCTACTCGCACGAAAGATTACGAGTAACGTAATTTTTTTCTTTAATTTTCTTAATTTTTTTTTTCTTGCATTTATTCTGGTGATTATCCCACGAGGTATTTCGTGTACCTATGCTAATTGTTGTAGTGCTTATTCACATTCTTATGTGTCACTGTCATAATCCTGAGTATTGAGCTTTGGTCGTGCGGATAATGCGCCGGTGGATGATTTTGTGTTGACAAAATTTAGCTAACTAAATTGAAGTTTTTGACGCTTAATTTGTTTGATATTCAAATAATTATTGTGGATAATTACATTGATTGCGACAGTGTCTGATGTATCAAGAATACTTATGGTTTAATTTAATGAATTATTATTGATTAAAATTTTTTGCGATGATTAATTGATCCAATTCAATTAAGTAGTAGTAATCAAAAAAATTTTGTGACGACTAATGTGTTGATTTTATTAATTATTATTAATTAAGAATTTTTTTGTATGACAGTAATCTTATTTAATTTAATCAATGATTATTAACTAATAATTTGGCAACGAATAATTTGTTGAAATTAACTAATTATTGCTAATTCAAAAATTTGCGACGACAATTTAAGTCAATTTAAATAATTACTAGTAATTAAACAATTTTGCGACGATTAATTTGTTTAATTCAATTACTTACTACGAATTAGAGAATTTTTTTTTTGCGACGAGTATGTTATTTTTTTTTTGGATTTATTTAATTATGGTTCACGTTGCTTAGAGATCAATTAGGATTGAAATTAATGCGACGGTGATTTTTGGGTTCTTGCAACTATTTAATTCTGATCAATTCAATTAATTGTGGCGTACGATTTTGGTTTATTTTTGGGGATTTTGTTGTCAATAGATGAATTGTGATTTTGATTGTGTGGTCCTTTGGACATTCGATTATTGTTAATTAAATTCTTGCGACGTTTTATCCTTTAATGAAATTTAATTACTAATAATTAAATTAATTGCGGCGTGCGAATATTGACCCATTGATTATTGTAATTTTGTTATTTCGGCGATCATTGGAATTGTTTTTTTTTTGTTTTTTTTTGTTTGGTCAATAAATCAGAATTTATAAAATAATTTCGACGAATTATAGTACCTGGTCGATCGTTCCTAGTTCCTTCTTTAAGTTAGGCTGCACCTTTTACCCGCCACCCCGACGAAGAGTTTCAGTCCGAGTACGCCATACACGACGTGAGTGGAACTTAGCTCCTGGCGCCCAACAATAAGACAGCAGGTAGGCCAAATTTATTTATTCCGGACTTCGGCCTCGCTAACGCACGAGGTCGGAAGACCCGTTATAACATACATATATAAACTTTTGAACCATATGCATTTTCCGACTCAGCTCGACGATTATAGTCGAAATATAGTAAAATTTTTCAAAAGTTCCGTCATGAGGACCAAGGCAATAGTTAGATTTCTATGAAATCTACTAAAAATTTCATATATAGCATAGCGGAATAGACCATGATTTAAGACTATACATATAATGTGATACTCAAATTGAAGCTTATTTAAAGAACTTTCAGATAAAATTTACAGAACTTCGATAAGTTATCCCATTTAAAAGTTATACGAGTAAGAAAGTGAAAAAATATGAATTTTTTTGATTTTGAAAATTTTAAAATCCTGGCATTTCTAAATTACTTGACCGATTAAGCTCATCTACGAACTTGACTTTGGTATCTATCTGTAGAATAATTATTTTGAGTTTGGTAAAGATCCGACGTAAATTGGCGAGGCTATCGTCGTGACAAGCCGCGTTATATCTCATATATATATATATATATATATATATATATATACATATATAAACTTTTGAACCACATGCATTTTCCGACTCAGCTCGACGATTATAGACTTTTGAGCTGGGAGAGCTTAAATGCATCAGAATATTATTATTCCGAGCTCAGTGAGCTCAAAATATCACATAAATTATATTTTGTGCTCAAAAATCTCAAAAATGTCAGAAGTAGAATTTTAAGCGCTCAGGTATGGAATTAGCGGGAAGTTGCAGGGATGGCCTTTAGGGTGAACCGTTTTTCTAATTTTTTTTGATAAATAAGAAATTATTATTATAATTATCATTAAAATGAAATCTATTTTCATTTCGGCTGCCGAATAGTCTTTTTATACCTTATAATCATTTAATTTTTTTAGAAATAGGTGATTTTAAAATCTTAAAACATAAAACGTAAAACTTAATTTGCAAGGTATTCATGATTATATGAAAATAATTAGTGAAAGTAAAATATTAACATCGTCTCAATGAAATTTTTGCAAACTTACAAATCTATCTATTGTATGTGGTGATATTTGAGAGGATCTAAGATGAAAAATAAAAATTCGGAAAATGTATTATTTCGGGGTTAACTCTCCGTATATTAATACGTAACTCAGTTAATCTCAAAAATTTTTTAATTTTTACAAAATAAGTTACTTAAAGAAGTAATTTATACACAAAAAGCCAATTGCTTAGCTATTAAAGATGAAGCTTTAAGAACTGAAACTTCAATTTTACCTCTTATACAACAATTTGCAATCCGTGCTTGTTTCAACGCTGCAAAAGTATCCAATCCGAAGCAGAGAAGATATACGGTATAGTGGGTGTATGAATGTCTTTTACTTCGCATTAAAAGTGCATCTGTGTATGATAGATTAAGAGAACGAGAAATTTTAACGCTTCCGTGTAAAGACACTCTTAACAGATATATACAGAAATTGGACAGTGCTTTTGGCTTTCCTAAAGCTATATTTGATACTTTACGTATAAAAAGTGGAGGCATCGAAGTACACCAGAAAAGGGGTATTGACTTACAATTAAAGTTGTACTTCTACTGCGAATCTTCGATATAACATTTTCAGTACTGTATCAAGCTTACAACTCGCCTAACAAAACCTATAAGCTTTGTAGAACTATTCCTAATATCTTGGCTTAGATTTAGACTCAGACTATGCTTATATGAACTAAGGCATGTGCTGAAAATTTGTGCTTAAAACAATACATTTCTTCTGATATTTTAGAATAACTTTCTGTCATGCTTTATTAACAGTAGTTATTATTATTATAACATGTCAACTTTTGAATCAAAATAGACTAAATATCATAAATTGATTTTCAATAGGTACACTTCTAATCGACGAAGTAGCTTCAAGCGAAGCCATCAAGTTAAATCGAAAAACCATGCAGCTAGATGGTTTTGTCAATTTAGGAAAACATACACCACAAAATCTTCAGGACACGCGGGCTAATCATGCCCTAGTGTTCATGTTTCAGCCTTTCCAAGGTGATTGGGTGCAAGTTGTTGGCAGTTTCCTCAGTTGCAATTTCGTCACTAGTGTTATTCTACACAAATTACTCATAGAATGTATAACACTATTGGAAAATGCTGGGTTTTTTGTGAATGTTACTACCCCAGATGGTGCACAATGGAATCGAGAAGCGTGGACACTTTTTGGTATTAAAGATGGTCAATGTAGTTGCGAACATCCATGCAACTCTGATCGAAGACTATACTTTGTTTCAGACTTCCCACATTTAATTAAATGTTTTAAGAACAAAATTTTGGAAAAGTTGTTTTTTTTGGGTACGCTATTATTTTTAATAGATGATCAATTTTAAAAATAATTATGTATTTATTAGTAAAATAATCGGCTTTCTTGATGCTTGATACTATTGTTTTTATCATGTAGACACCGGATGGTTTGGTGAAGAAAAGTCACTGGGAAACTCTGTTAATTCATGAAAATTATCTCAAAGCCAATTTTAAAATAGCTTATAAACTAACTCCACAACATTTGAGTCCAGAAGGCTATCAAAAAATGAATGTTTCTTTTGCCTATCAGGTAATAATGAAAATATAATTTTTTTTTTTATCGTTTCTATACTAATGTTGATAGTTATTCTCTAAAATCGTTAGGATTATAAATGATTTCTTTTGCTTTCAGTTATTTTCCAAAGACATTCAAGTTGCCATGAAAGTATGTAAAAATAACACAGAAGAGCTCAAAGACTGTGACTCTAAGATTTCTACATCGAAAAAGTGAATAATTTAATTCAAGAGATGAGTTCACGTACTCCTGCAGGTGCTTTGCATTCAGATTTGCAGAGAAAGAGAAATAAGAAAAAGTGAAATAGTTCAAAAACACTACAAACTAATTGTGATATTGCTCCTATTAATGTTCACTTCATGATTGGTCTCGAAAATTTATTTCTTCAATTACAATTATAAAACAATACTCAGTGCAATGGATGAATCGAACTCTTAACGTCAATCCAAATAGATTTCTCCCACTTTTAACCCTGGACACTATCGCTCCCTTGCGCCTAGACTTTAACTAAACAAAAAAGCGAATAAATATATATATGTAAACTTCTCATAACTTCTGAACAGCTGGACTGATCATTACCAAACTTTGACATTCCAAAGAGTATTGTTGCCATTGAATTTCCTGAAAATTTGAACCAATTCGGTTCGCTCGATTTTAAGAAATATCAAAAACAAAATTGTCGAAAAATCGTCTTTTCAGAATAACTTCTAAATGGCTTTATCGTAAATGTAAATATTACATTTAAAATTCTTTGGTGCTGTAGTGTGCTCGAGAGAACTAAGACTGGAACCTTCCTTAACTCTGAAAAGAGCTCTTACGTAATTGAATAAATTGGCGGTCTTGAGAAAGGCCTTTGTTTCAAATTGACTTTGAGAAGAACGGATATCGGTCGAGATGACCGTAATAGCCAAAATGTGGCTAGGCGGTGACTCAAGGTCACTCGCTCTCAAACGAGAGCTGGTTGTTAAGTTCTAAAAAGAACTGTTGACAGTTGAGATAGTCCGTAATTTGTTGAGAAGTCAATGGGAATAGTCAAGCCTTGCGCGCTTGCTATTCCGTGTTTAACTGTAGAGGCAAGCCTTGCGCGCTTGCTGCAGTCTTCGAAGCGATTTAAGAATCTTCTTGATGCGGTACTAATGGGAGAAGAGCAAGCTTGACTATCGATCTGGTGAGAGTGGTTGTAGCAGTTTTAAGCGTCACAACTGTAGTAAGACCGTCTTTTCCGGGATAAAGTTGAATAACTCTAGCGAGAGGCCACTTAGAAGGTGAAAATCTCTCATCTGTTATCAGCACCAATGATCCAAGCTTGATATCATCCTTCTGATTGTGCCATTTCGAGATGGACTGATGAGCTGATAAGCATTCGGCTGACCACCGGCCCCAAAATTGTTAGAAACGCTCCTGAATGCGTTGAAAATGCGATAGTCGGTTCTCATTAATCGATGTCAAAGATGCCAGGTCTTTCTTCTAGGTCTTCGGTTGGAGATGGAGCTGTAGACGTGGGCCAATGTTCTGGGGACTTTGCTAACCATGGGGGTCCAGACCACCAAAGATTATGCTGAGTTAGTTGATGGGCATCTAGCCCTCTTGAGGCGCAATCTGCAGGATTGAGTTTTCCGGTAGTATATCTCCAGTTAGCATTTGGCAATGCTTGGTGAATAGCTGCGACCCGGTTTCCCACGTATTCCTTCCACTTCATTGGGTTGGATTTAACCCATGCAAGGGTTATCGAGGAGTCAGTCCATAAGAATACTGGTATGTCCTTGTGACAGGGAAAACTGAATTTCCCATGGTCGTTATCGATCACCTTATTGACGCCACGATAAATAGGGGTTTTCCCTTACCGTTCGATTTTTGACAAGTAGTTCAGACTTGTCACCGGGCGTACAAATCGAAAGTCCCCACTGCTGTCCCCAAAAACGAAGCGGGGTTGACAATAGGAAAGTTCGAGAACTTGGAGTTGAGGGTTATAAAAGAGCCGGCAAAAGAAACATCGAGGCTTTTTGAGCCAGGTTTTTGAGCCAGTGACGCTTTGAGACAGTGAGGCTTTTGACAAAACAGTGAGTCAGTGTAGTGCTGTGTAGTAAATTCTGTCATCGAGATATAGGACCATCAAGAAGGAAGTCAATGAACGATCCGGAATTTGGGAACCCTTTGCTCGGAGCCAGATAGTTTATTGGAAACGAGAGAGACCAACCAGCCGCTGATTTCGCCAGTTTCAACCAGGACGTCAGTCAACGTTTGGAGAATTAGAAAAGTTAAGTCAGGTATTATTATTACAATTATTTCAGGCCAAGCTGGAATTTGTAAATTGAGAGGCCGAATTAACTGTAATAAAATTTTGTCAATTAGTGATCGCTATTGTCTCAGATGTCACTTTTAATTTAGTAGATTCTTTTATAAGTAAATTATTCATCAATGTCATTTATTTAGTTTGCTACAAGTCTTTAAGTTATGAAAAATTATTTAAGTAAAATTATCTTAGTAAAATTTGAAATAGTAAAAGCATTTGTGTAATTTAGATAGTCAAGGTCATTTTGGAATATATGTAGTTTGAATATTTGATAAGGCTTGTTAAATTTGTAGAATTTGAAATTTGGAATTTTGTAAAATTAATTCTAGGCCGCCGGGCTGAATTTAATTAATTTAGTAAATTTAGTGGAAAAATTGTTTAATGAATTTAATTGATTAGTGAGTTAATAGAATAAATTAAATTTAGTTGAGAAATTTTGGTAATGAATTAATTTAGTGAATTTGATATTTTGTATTAAAGAATTGTTAGTATAAGAATTGAGATAATTAGTAATTCGGAGAATTTAGTAGAAATAGGATTAAGAGAATTTGAGTTAGCGTCCGGTGGACGATGTTATAAGTAAGTTAAGAAATAAATGATAAAATTAAGAATCCGTCAGGTTGACGTGGAATTAGGTTAATTAAGAATCCGTCAGGTTGACGTGGAATTAGGTTAGTTAATAATCCGTTAGGTTGACGTGGAATTCGGTAAATTGATATGCCGTCAGGTTGAGGAGGAAAAATTTAGGTATTTTAAGGTATTCCGTCGGAGTGACGAGGTAATAGAAAATTGGTTATTTTTTTGTAAGAATATTTGGCAAGGGCCAACGTAGGTGAGAGGTTCTCACGATTAAGTAAATTTGGCAAGGGCCAGCGTAGGTGAGAGGTTCTCACAATTAAGTTAGTTCATAAGTAAATTGTTAAGTTTTGTAATATAATTGAACAAATCAATTTATTTGTTATAAATAATTTTTTTCAGTATTATTTACAGTCCTCTCGGATTTTTCACGACCCTGTCTTTCCCCTCTCATGTTTCCCCGGTTTCTGGGACACCGTGTCTAAAATCCCAGTGGCGCCCTTTTTAAGTAGGAAAGGGGTGACCAACTGGACCTGGGCAAAACACCCTGGTTACATCCTGCAGCTCTAATGTGATTTGAACGTGTCTCAAAAGTTGTGAGAGAAGAACTGCAGCGGAAAGCTCGAGTCTGGGAATTATCAAGCGATAGATTGGAGCCACCTTGGTTTTCGAACAAACGAGGGTGATTGTCGAGTTCCCTTCTTGATCAGTTACTCTGAGATAGACTACGACAGCCATGGCTAGCTGGGACGCATCAGAGAAGCCATGAAGTTGTACTGAGTACAAGTTTGATTGTAGTTGAATCCAACTTGGGATTTGCAACTGGGTAAGTTTTGAAATATCTTCCCGAAACTTAGTCCATTGATTGATCGTGTCAGGACATAGTTGTTCATCCCAGTCGAACTTCTCTAGCCATAGCTGTTGGAGTAATATCTTGGCTCGAATGACCACTGGTGATGTCAATCCTAGAGGATCAAAGAGTTGAGAAACTTCTGACAGATTTGATCTCTTGGTGACTACATTCTTTTCTGATATGGTTCCTTGAAAGGTAAACTGATCTTGTGACGGTAACCATAATATGCCAAGAACCTTTGATAATGATTCATCAAACGTGTGGACCATTGACTCGTCCCTTGATTGAGATGCCGATGGAATAATGAATTCTGAACTGTTGCTTTTCCATTTGTCCAATGGCAAGCATGCTGAAGTACACATGTCGTTCAGTGGTCGAGCGATGTCATTGAGATGTTCAACTCTATCAGCCCCACCCAAAATGTCGTCGACATAGCTGCTTTTCAGAATTAAATTAACTGCAAGTGGATAGTTCTCTCGTTCATCTTCTACTAATTGAATGAGCGTTCTGCAGGCTAGGTAGGGAGCAGAACGCGTGCTATAAATAATTGTCTTCAACCGGTATGCTTGGACTTCAAGCTGTTCGTTAACCCAGAGAATGCGCTGCAGATCCCAATCGTCTGGATGGACCTCGATTTGTCGAAACATCTTGACAATGTCTGTCATGAACATATATTTGTGACGTCTAATCCAAAGTAAGACATCGATGATGTCTCGCTGTGTTTTCGGGCCAGTATGCTGAATGTCGTTTAGAGCGACTTGTGATGTAGTCTTGCTGGAACCATTGAATACCACTTTGAGCTTCGTAGAAGTGCTTTGTTCCCGAAGAACTCCATGGTGAGGAAGGTAATATGTGTGCTGTGGTTCCGGAACGTCTTTGGGGACAGCCACCATATGGCCTAGCGCCTCGTACTCTTGCATAAAGTCGAAGTAGCGTTGTTTAAGTAGCTCGTTTGAATCCAAGCGTTTGAGAAGTCTCATCAGACATCTATGAGCTGTCCGTTTGGAGTCTCCAAGTTGAGAGACATCTGAAGACAGTGGTATACGTACAACGTAACGCCCTTCGGAATTTCTTGAGTGCGTCGTGAGATAGTGCTCTTCACACTGAGTTTCCAATATGCTGAGAGATGGCTTGACTGGATCTGGAACTTCTTCCTGAACCCAGAATTGAGAGAGCAAGTCCTGTAGTTGGTCATTAGTCACTACGTGTAGTGACTTTGGAGCCTGATCACTGGGTTGAGATGATGCTGGTTCAAGGAAAGCCCATCCAAAAATTGTGTGAATAGCTATTGGCTCGTCTAGATGGCCTTTGACAACTGGTAAAGGCTCGAGGATGCAGTGGAGCGTATCTGCTCCAACAAGTATGTCAATGTTGCCTGGTGTCAGGAAATCTGGATCTGCTCTGTCTAGAGTACTCAAGTGAGGCCAGTGTTGATCTGGGATGGTAATTGACGGAATTCTAGTCGTAATCTGAGGCAGGATGTAGGCTGGGATGTGGGCCTGTTTATCGGAGTTACAGGTCAGCAACAGCAGGTTTGTTTGACCCCTAGTTATACTGGATTGTTGATTCCCCACACCCATGATGGGGATTTCTGCTGCCTGTGAGCGAAGCTTGGTCCTTTTTACAACCTTTGTTGAAACCAATGTGATCTCAGATCCAGGATCAATGAGAAGGCGAACAGGCGTCTTCATCTGGTCTGGAGAAACGAGAATAGCTCTACACGTAGCGAGAAGGACTGATGTCCTGGTGTTGGTTGCTGCCAGAGTCACAGCGTTTGATTCAGTAAGCTTCTGCTTCGACTGAGATGTCTTGATATTGGCACTTAGTTGAGATGACTGTAAGCAGTGAGTGCTTAACTGGAGATGACTTTCTTTGTTGAGAGGACTGTCTTGATTCTGTGAGATTTGCTCTGGTTGTCATTGCGATGAGGCTTCTTCTGTTGTCTCGATTTGAGGTGTCTGAGCTAGAGAGTTCAGTCGTTCTGAGAAAGTAGCTAGCGAGGCTCTGGGTTGAGGTGGAGCAAGAGTCTTGTAAAGTCCATGCAGCAGTGTGTGATGGCGGCTCTGGCACGTTTTGCAGGATTGCAGGTTCTTGAATTTGTACACATTGTGTCGTCCTAAACAATTATAACATAATCGTTCAGATTTGACCAGCTGTAGCTTCTCCTCATCTGGCATCGCAGCAAACTCTCGGCAAAAAGCTAGGTAGTGACTTTTACTACAACACTTACAAGCGTTGTTTAAATCGCTAATATAAGGCTTTGATTCTCTTTGAGCTGACGTGTCTGTGTGATCAGTTGCAACGTAATTGGATCTTTGCTGGTTGAGCTGGCTTCTTGTCCTGTCTTGGTGGTTTGGTCGATGATTTACCTTGGGCCTCGATACTTTCGAGTGCTCTAGCAGTGCCAGTGAAGAAGTTAGTAAGCTGTTCTCGGGACGGATATTCAGTAGTCGACCCTAGATGCATCTCCCAATCTTCCCTTGTCTTGGAATCCAAATGTTGTGTCATGAGGTGAACTAAAACAGGATCCCACTCGGCTATTTGTATGCCTAACGCCTTCAATGAATTAGTTGTCTCCGAAACCGTGTTAAGAAGAGAATTGAGAGTGCTAGAGGAACGGGCACCTGGCGTCTGAACACGAAATAGCTTGTCCAATTGCGAGGAGATGAGTAGTCTTTTATTCTCGTACCTGGCAACGAGCATGCCCCAGGCTACTTCAAAAGAGTCTGCAGAGATCTGGATGTTCGAGATGAGGCTTGCTGCATTTCCGGAAAGGCTGTTACGTAGGTGAACAAACTTCTAAGCGTTGGAGATGGCTGTATTCTCTCCGATTAAGGAGACGAATAGGTCCGAGAACGCTCTCCAGTCACCATAGTTACCCGAGAACGGAGGAATGGGAATCTTTGGTAAAGATGCAGGTCTTACATTGGAGCCACCGATCATACTGTGGTTTGCAAGCGTGGATCCAGCAGGAGGATTTGCCGCTTCAAGCTCAGCGATTCGTTCTTCGAGAGCAGCCTGAGTATTGATGACAAATTGGATAGCTGCTTCGTACATATTGTGTGCCACGTATGGATCGTCTGAAGGTATCTCACCGTAGAGGGGACGTTTCGACCAATGAGAGAGGCTTCGAAAAGTTAGAAAATTAGGTACTGGAAAAGGCGCCGACCGTGGAGAGAGCCCCTGTCAGCTAGTTGTAAATTACGGCTCGTTTTTAAAGTTTAAAACGTCCTTGGCTTGACGTGTACGATCCAGATGGTTCACAAATTTCCAACAGGTGCTTACTATGTAGTTTATTTTTTAAACCTATTGTTAATTTTATATAAATCATCAAAAAATAAATGTGGACATAAACATGGCGGCTTTGTTCATTTCTGGTGAGTTGATTATAATTTATTTATTGATAACTGCGTAATAAGTGTATATTCAAAAAATTCATTGATTTTTTTAGAATTTTTTAAATGCAAACGTTAATTTTTTTAACTTAAACTCGATTTTTAATTAATTTTTTTATCAATTACTATGTAATAGTACGCGGGTCTAGGCGCAAGGGGGCGATAGTGTCCAGGGTTTACTCTGTAACAGGGTAAAATTATTCTTAATCGATAATTATTCGACATAGCACTGGCGCGTCTCGATCTTTAGGCCTAAAGGGAGAATAGGAAGGGGTATTTTTGGGTTAATATAGGTGAGCCGTGCAGTAAAAAAGGGAGAAGTAGTGTGACTGCCAAAGAGAATGCCACGGGAATCAAGAAGGACGGATTCCCGGAGTAGTGACGAAACGAAGGAAGCCAACTACAACTAGGACTTCATTCTCAACGAGTGAGTTAAATCATCGTTTTATTCGTCGAGGTATCAATTATTACTCTGTGGGAAAGAAGTGGACCGCGGTTTACCTAATACTCGATTACTTCTCCTTTTTCATTTACTAATTGGATCGTTTAATCAATACTTATTTAATTAATTAACTTTTCTCAATATTAATATTAATAGTTCAATAATTAATTTATTGCAATTTTTATTCGCCAGTTTTCGTCGAGAGTACCTCAAGGGGGTTTATACCCGAGGATTGCTCAAGGACCTTGTAGTGTTAATTGTCGTGAAATTTATTATTTAATTAATTATAAATAATTCCAAACATCGGGAAAAATGGTTCAGTCACAACTATTTTAATTAATAAAATAAAACCAAATAAAATATTCTACGAGAAAATTTCATGACATTCTCGCAGATTAGTTAAGCTTCGGTTGAATCGTACAACGTAGTTAACTCATACCCGAGGTCAAAAAGTAACCACGCACTAGCGAAAAAATTGGCGTCTGTTTAGAACACGCAAGTATTCTTGGTTGATTTTTTGTTGCGGGTCTTCACTGAATGACGGAATTTTTATTTAATGTTATTTATTACCAGATATTAATCATCGTCTGTTATATTAATTATTGAAAATTGTTTACTGAAGTCTGGCCAAATTTAAGATTATATTTAATTATTTAACCAAAAATTTTATGAGATTATTTTAGAATGAGCTTAAGTTAGTGGATTTTAGACAAATTAAAATTACTGAAAATTAATAATTAACGGCGTGGACATTAAGTCCAAGAATTTAGTTATTACTTGTTGAAGAATTTTACTCATAATTTTGCTCGTAATTAATTAATTTTCGTTATCGAGTTTCGAATAATTTTTGAAATTGATTATTAATTATTAATTGAGGTTAAATTAATTATCAAAAATTAACCCTGTAAAATACCGGAATTACTTTCATGTTGGTAGATTATCAAGACCTCTGTCTACATATTTTAATCTATTAATTCAAGATACGAAGACCTCTTTTTTTAAATATTTATTGTTGTATTATTAAGACCACGGCAATAAATTAGTTAGGAATTTTAATCTATTTTAATATATTAATTCGAAAATAAATTAGCAATCGGAATTTGGAAGCCGAATATTAGTTCAAAGTCAATTGGAATTTCGTTGTTAATTGAAAAATATTGTTTTATTAAATACTAATTATTGAATATTTTAATGGCTAAATTTTAAGGTCAAAATTAAATTAATAGAATTCGTCTTAAATATTAAATTTTTAAATAAAGTCAAATCAGTAGTGTCAGTGTGTGAGATAAGTGTGAGTTATGTGTGAGTTACAGAGTATTCAGGTATACGTTTGGTCACTGAGCTGTTACTGCTGTAGCTTGAGCGGGTTATGAGAGAAGGCTGCAGACCATCTAGGTCTACGTTTGGTCACTGGGCTGTTACTTCTGTGAGCCGAGTCAATGACCCCTGCATACGATTGGTCTCTGTGCGGGTGATTAAACAGTTTGGTTTGTTTAGTTTGTTAATAATATTTTACGGGTAGACGCCGAAAGGGGCAAGTGTTAGAAATCGACGGGTAGACGCCGAAAGGGGGCTTGTCGAGAATAAATTTATTGTTAAGTGTGGATAGTGTGAGTGAGTGAGAGAAATTTTGTTAATTTGTTTCATAGTCGCGATATTGTTAAGTTTCTTTTATTGTTAATAAATATTGGCAAAATTGATAATTAAATCTTTATTATTCAACAGTACCTTCCTCCACTCTCTCTACCCTAATATAAGTTTTCTCAGCTCGGGACCGGTTCCAGGAACCGTGATAATAAACCTGGTGGCGCCCTAATAATTTTTATAGTTAGTGTTAAATTTTTAGTTGTTTATAAATTGATTAGGGGCCAATTTAGACAGAAAAGCAGAACTGTTACAACTCATTTAAAAACTCTTGGGACTTACTATAAAACCTATGTCTACTATTTATCCTGATTTCCATCAAATTTGAATACTTATATTATAGCTATAACTAAAATACTCTCTGTTTTTTATAACTGTCACCACAAAAAGATTAACAAATAAAATAACAAAATGTTTATTTTTGCTAGGCAATAACTGACTTTTTAAGTTATTTAAAAATTTGGGAAGCTAAAGCAAATGAGGAGAAAGAACTCAATAACAAGAAGAAGAAGAAGAAGATACAAAAAGAGAATAACGAAAGTGACGAAAATGAAAAATTTTTCTTTGCCATTACTCCCAGTACACTAAATGGATTAAAAATTGCGTTGCAATCGACTTTTGAGTTGAGTGAATTTCTGCAAAGAGAGTGCAACTTTGATTATTTAATGACGTCACGCCTAAACCAGAACCAATTAGAAGTACGTATTGGAGCAAAGATAAAAATAATTTACTATTTTGTGAATATTTTAATATTTCAATTTTTAATCTTTTTCAGAAATTCTTTGGCATACTGCGAAGTGTTTGTCGATGCATTATGATGTTGATGAAAATGAACATTGACATCAGGATTATTACGACCCGTTAAATGATTCATTGGACATGGAAAATTCTAATGGTGACTCTGTAGATGAATGTCAAGAGAACTCTGATCGTAATCAAGATGAAGAAGAAGAAGATCCCGATTTTCGTGATGATCCACATTATCATCGTGATTATGATGTCGTTTCCACAAGTGATGGTGTAGTAGCTTGCATCGCTGGATATATGGCGCGAAAAGTTCAACGATTATCCCCGTGTTGTGACTGCATCGAAACCTTATGCTCTGATAATCCTTCTAGACGTGACGAAGTCATAGAATTAATAAGCAATGGTAAATTAACATTTCCTAGTGATAATCTCTTTAAATTGATAAGAAAACTCGAGAAAATTGTTCTAACTGCTGTCGGTACTAAAACAGTGAATTTAAATACCATGCATAAAGTTTCAGAAAGAGTAGCTAAAGCTAAGTATTTACCTATTTTAGGCTGTGATACTCATAAAAAAAAATCATAGCTAGATTTTAAATAATTTTATAGTGATACGTGGAAATTTCCTTGTTAATTTAATTAATCGGACTCTAAATAAAAGAAAAAACATGACAAAAAAAACATCGCAAAAATTCCAAATTGTCTTAAATAATAATAACAATTATTCAATGTAATAACTAGCGACCCGACCACGCGTTACTGTGGCTGAGAGAATCAGAAAACGTGCACGACACTGAGAAAATTTGAATTAAAACGTAGCGCCATCTATGATATATTTGTCAGGCAGTACTACAGTTAACTGTAAGGCGCCATCTGTTTAAGACTTATGAAACTTACAATTAATAACAATAATCTATATAAGTAATCATTTCATTGTTAATTAATAAATATTGCGACCATTAATTGAAATAAAAACTATCCTATCTCTCAAGTTGGAACAAAACACACATTTAGAAAAAAAAATAATTAAAATCGGTTGAGTAGTTTAGGAGTCCATCGCGAACAAACATCGTGACAGGAGATTTATATATATTAAGATTATAACTTCAATATTTTTACTCGATTTATGTATTAAAAGAATAAGTATTTATTTACTGTTTCTAGTCTTGTAAAATTCCAATTATAAAACTAATAAATTATTTTTCAATACGAATTGAATTGTTTTTCTCTTTAATATTCTGCTTTTCCTTAACTATGGCCGGATAAGATGAGATGTAATATTGTATTTATAATTTCAGTATTATTATTGACCTATTTTTATTTATTGTTAGTTATTCATTAATAAATATTTATTTATTATTGCCATGAATTTAACAGGCATTAATTAAATTTTTTGTGATTGAAGAAAGAGGTAAGTAATTAAAAATAATAAATTATTAAAAATACACTGACAGTTTTTTAGATTTTCTAAATGTGCATTTTTTTTAATTTATTATTTTCAATTATTCATGTATTTTCTTTGATCCCAAAAAATTACTTAATACCTGCTAGATTCAAAATCTTTATTTATTACGATATTTTATTGTAGTACACTTTATGTGTTCTTTTGTTAATTCAAAATTCTTTTATCAATTAACATATAAATGCAATCACTGCATTTCGCGGGTGAAAATTTAAAAAACCTGACATTGGCAACATTGTTGCGCTCTAGTGAGAGAGTGCGGAAAATGATGTATCTTCCAATTCTCGGGTGCTTGCCACACATGGCGAGCGTCCTCCTTCTATCTAGCCTCCGTGAAGCAGTGACTCCAGTAATCCCACAATTAAGAGATGCGGATTTGATTAAGAGAACAAATTCGAAAGAATTGACACTATAAAAAATTAAATTGTTTATTTCACAGTTGAAAGCCGAGAGGAAGAGCGAGCAAGACGACCCAAACATCAAAGCAAACAGAGGGCTTGAAAAAAATGAACAGAAAGGGGTTAAGAGTAATAGAAATAATAAGAGTACCAAAAACTCTTAGAGTAATTCCGACAATTGTAAGAGCGTTAACCACAATAGAGATCAAAAAGGAAAGGAAAGCCTTAGGAAAATAAAAGGGAATGAGAAAGATGATGAAGATAAGAGTCAAAACAAGAAATATATTACTTTCATAGCCGACTTGGGAGCTACAGATCACATCATGAACGACAGCCTATTCTTAAGTAATTTTGAAAAATGTAAAGATAATGTCATTAAGAGTGCGAATAAAAATGACTCTGCAAGCATTGTAATAGATGGAATAGGCGATCTGTTGCTCTATAGAGACGGCGATGAGAACAATATATTTAAATTGACATATGTAATAAGCGCAAAAGACGTATCTGACAATTTACTATCACTAAGAAAATTAGCTGATGCAGGGTTCAGTATATATTTGAATGATGAAAATTTAGAGGTAATAGAGGAAAATACTAATAAAATAATGTTAGACGGAGAATATGAAAAACCAAACTGGGTTTTGAATTTTAGAGTTAAAAATTATTTGAACATTGAGTCAATCGAATTTAATTGAGTGGAACTTGCGGGGTGAATTAGAAAAAGAGACTAATATTAAAAAAGAGATTGCGAAGTCTGAACCAAAGAAAAGAGGTAAACCGAGCAAGAAAATCAAAACACTAGAGAAAATAGAGAATAAAAAGAGTCAAATTGAAACAAATAAACCATGCACCAGAAGTCAGAGTAAGTGAAAATTAAACTTAAATAATATGAGTAAATTAAATTTTATTTACAAGCCATATAAGCTTCATGAAAGACAAAGACACTCCAAAAGATTTGACAAACGAGAAAATTAAAGATGAAGATGAAGAGATACACTACCTCATGGTACCACTAAATGAAGATCCAGCAAGCTATGCTGAAGCAATGAGAACACAAGAAAGAGTATCATGGACAGAAGCCATCAAAGACAAGATTGAATCAATGAACACGAACGAAGTTTGGAGATTAGTGAGTGTTACGTTCTGAAAAATTTGCGTTTTTCAATTAAACGATATTTATTAATTATTCTCCAGGCTGGCCTCGTTAGGGTATCGATAGACCCCAGGTGGGCCCGTTGCGGAGCTCTCTCTTAATTTTTATAGTTCTTTTATGAAGGTTTTAATTTTAAATTAATCACCAAAATTTCGTTGGTTAAAATATATTGTAAAACTTAATAATTTGGGTGGAGTCAGTCAGTCTCCGGACATACGTCCGGGGCCTAAGATGTTTGTCGGCTGACTGACTTGGGCTGACTGCTCTGGATTTGCATCCAGAGTACAAAGAATTATAAAATTTAATGAAATTGACAACGTTGCATCTCAGGTTACCCTAGAGAAGTCGTCGAAGTTCAGCTCTCACGATGTTTAGGCTGGAGCCCGGCGATTCTCTTATCACAAGCGATTTCCGTTACTTCGCTGACGATGAATTTTATTCATCACCAGCGAAGCACTTGTAATTTTGAAAATAAAAATATTTTTAAATTTACTGAGAACGTTACATGAGTAGAGCAGAAATTCAATAATAAGGGAAAAGAGCGAATATTATAGATGCGAAATGGGTATTCAAAAGAAAACTGAAATCTGATGGAAGCCCGAGGTACAAGGCACGGCTAGTGAATAGAGGATTTAAAGACAAAAATAAATATTATCTCAAAGAGACATATGCGCCTGTATCGAGACTTCCATTAATTAGAGCAGTGCTGGCAATTATTAATAAATTCAACTTATTTTCTTGTCAGTTATATATCAGGAGATATATATGGAGATTCCAGAGAGTCTGGAGGTCGACGAACATATGAGAAAGACTATGGTATGCAAGTTAGAGAAGTCACTATATGGCTTAAAGATATTAGGGCACTAATAGCCCTATATGTGGACGATATATTGACAGCCAGCAACAGCGAGAAAAAAGTTAAAGCTGATTAAGAGTCATCTTAACAGTGCATTTGAGATGAAAGCTCTAGGAGAGCCAAAGAGTTTTCTGGGGGTGCAAATCTTTAGGGGTACAAAAGAGGGATGCATGACGATTAAACAATAGAGATATATTGAAAGTATTTTAGAGAAACTCAATATGAAAGAGTCTAAGCCAAAAAGTACACCAATGGTCATGAGGCAAATAGAGAATTAAAGCAAGAGTAGAAAATAGAGGGAAAAAAACAGAGAGTTCATTTAAGAGGGGAGAAATTAAATGAGTACCTTTTAAAGAAGCTATTGGAAGCCTGATGTACCTAGCCAATGCAACCAGGTCAGATATCTCATTTGCAATGAACTACCTAGCCAGAAAGCAGATAGAGCCAACAGAGAGTGATTGGTTAGACGTAAAGAGAATATTGAGATACTTAAGACGGATCTCAGAACTGGGTTTGAAATTCACAGGCAAAACAGAAACTTTAGAGGCGTTCTATGATGCGAGTTTTCGAGACAACGAGGGGTCAATATCAACAAGAGGCTACATAGATAAAGTATTTGGGGACATAATCGCCTGGAAGAGTGATAAACAGAGCTTGGTGACACTATCCACATGCCAGGCTGAATATTCGTCGAAGAGCTGAAAAACGTCATTAGTGAAGTTTTAAGCCCTTAGGTATGGAATTAACGGGAAGTTACGGGGATGGCCTTCAGGGTCAACCGTTTTCCTAATTTTTTCCCTCAATTTTATGCATGATTAAATACTTCCCCGTAATTTAAGAAATAAAAAAATAAAAATTTCCATTGATTATTTATGGTCAACTTTAATGTTCATAAAAAATAAATTCAGTAGACAATCAATTATTTGATACTTATTTTTTTCTTAGGTGAGAATAATCACGTTCGAAATCTTCAGTGTTTAATTTTCACTGGTTAAAAATTTCCAACACTTTTATATTAAAAATACAGTGAAATTTTTAACAGTGTATAAGATAGGCTTCTGGAATGTAGTGGGAAGGAAAAATAACGATGAAGACTTCTGGAAGAGGTTTGATGAGTGGAATGTTGCGGTATTGATAGAGATCTAGGTGGACAAGAAAGGTTGGGACAGGATAAAACAAAGCTGGAAAAGTGATTTCATGTGGGAATTACAGGAGTCAAGGGTGCAGAAAGGAAGAGGAAGAGCAAAAGGAGGAATGTTGGTGGGTGTGAGAAAGGAAATCGAAACAGGTAGAACAAACAGTGTGAGTGACGAAAGATGGATAGAGATTGAGATGAAATTAAGAAACAAGTGGTGGGTTTTGGGAGTTTATATTGTTATGTCCAAGGGCGTTTTTAGAGCGGTAGCGTAAACGGCGGAGGTTTGGACTAACGAATTAAAGAATACGCAACGGAGGTTTTAATTCCGTTGTTTTTATTATTGATGTGGGACGTTTTCGAGATACGAACTTACCACGCCTTCGTTTGAGACTGACGGATTTTTGTGAGAATAGCTGTATTTACTCTTTGTAGGAATTTTGGTTGTTACTGGATCCGTGATTCTGGGGCTGCTGTTAGCGCCTTTTCCTGAATTGGGCCCTTTGGTTGGTTCTCGCAGCGGATGGATTAGGATGGAATTGGGCTGCTTATATTACGGGCTTCTTATTTCGTGAAATAAACTGATTTAAAACTGATTTCACTTTTTATATAGATTTATTTTTATAAACGTTAAAACTTACACTTTCACAAATTGATTTTTATGTAATTTAATTTAATGAATTTTATAGATTTGATTGAGCTAATGTCCTCCAGTCCCCCGTAGGGTAAAGTGCGCAAATTTTGCTTTTAAAGATATTTTATTTAAACTTATTGGCCGGATTCTCGCCTAAGTGCAGAGCAAATTAGAACTTTGAGATTCCGGTTCTCTATAGTTATATTTAATAACTAATACGTGGCCGGCCGGTTGACCCGAGTCTGAACTCTTAAGTGCAGCGCAAATTAAGATAAGGGACTTTTACAAGGCACGGGCCCGTCAACTCAACGCGGAAGTCGAATTAATTGAGCAAAGACAAGGCGTTGGCTGTTGATCGCCTTTTTAAATACTCGCGGTGCTGAGATTGCAGAAGTCCCCGCTATTCAACCAGCAGTCGCGTAGCTTTTATTTTATTGTGGCTTTCGCGCATGGAGAAGTCTTCCATCTGCGCGGGTGATTTAAAATTAAAGAAAAATTTTGGGGTGGACGTAACAATATAAACGGTGACTTTGGGAGGAAAAAAAACTTGATGGTTAGATGGATGGAGGAAGTCAATAAGAGAGTGACCATAGGAGGGGACTTTAATGCACGGACAGAAGGCGAGGAATCACTGATTTTAGAAGATGGTGAAGCAATCAGGAACTCGAAAAAAAATAATTATTTAACAATGGTTCCAAACTTTATTAACAATAACAATTTTTAACAAAATTAATTACTCACTAACTCACACTATAATCAACTTAAAACTACAGCCTAACTGACGGCTGACCAGAACCGTGAAATTACTCTGCACAGAGACTCTCGTATGCAGAGATCGTCTAGCCTAACTTGTGGCTAACCAGAACACACTACTACTAGAAACAATAGCCTTAATCCCGTTGTATTCCCTTCCAGGCGTCTATACAACAGTTTCTAACTTAGTCCTTGTGCAACTCCCAACCTGAAGTCAACTTAGTCCAACATGCAAAGGGTTCCCAGTGACTTATTCTCAACGAGCCCCTCCCGGCGTCTACTCGTTGATTTCTATGACTCTAACACATGCCTCTCTCCGCGTCTGTACGTGATGGGCCCCTTTCGGCGTCTACTCGTATCATAATTTAACCGAATAGACTAATTACTCTGCACAGAGACTGTCGTATGCAGAGATCGTCTTTGTAACTCAATAATTAACTTAACACCTTAACTAAAATATCAGCGAACCACCTCACACAGAGACTGTCGTATGCAAGGAATTTTGTTAACACATACCGAGATATCCTCGTAACACACTCATGACCCGTACAATCTTCACTCACATAACCCACACATGACTAAGTTGACTTACTTTAATTCAATATTCATAACAATTTAACTTAAAATTCCCAAATAAAATGTTCAGTCATCAGTAGAGCCAGGAAGTTCGCCCTCAGAATTCGCATAAATTTGAAGAAAAATTCGATTGGCTGTTGATTTGTTTATTCCAATTCCATATTCCGCGAGTTTATAATGTCAGAAGCCAAATTCATGCGAGTCAGAGCTGTCAGAGCAGGTTAGACGTGTAACACGTGGGTAAATACATCATATTGAGGTTACACATAAATATGTTTTGGATTATTAAAATTCTAAACATGTAAATTAGAAAAAAAAACACAGATTTTTTTAAAGGAATGAAAGAAAAGTGACAATGATTTTTTTCAGGTTAAATTTGTGACTCAAAAAAAAAAAATTCATACAAAAATAATTTTTTTTTTTTTAAATTACTATAGCTCTGGCAAAATTTAGGCAATATCGAATTAACAATTTTCGCTCAAATTAGACGAATTATAGAGAATTATAATTATAATTTCTTTTCCAAATTACATTTAAAATCTTAGAATTTCGATCAAAATCTTAGAATTAACTAAAAAATTAAGTTTTCCATGGAGATTTTTTTTTGCTGACCTATATAAGCTTATGTCACAGGTGGTAATTATAGAACAAAATAGTCTCTACGAAAAAGTATTACATAATGTTTTGCCTAGTCTAGCCCAAAAAAAGTTACAAAATAATTTCGGTTAAGAACTTGAAATTTACTAAAAAATCAAGTTATCCCTGTTGATAATTTTCTCCTGACTAGAAGTCGAATTTGCGTGCACAAGCGCGCGCTTGAGTTTCAGGTTTGCATGTATTTTCATGCTTATGATATATTTGACCAATCACGTTACGAATAGTTTGCTTACATGATATATTTTCACATTTTTCATCTAAATTATAAGATTGGATCTATTTAGGCTTCACTCTTAGATGGTCATTATAGACATAAATATCCTCTACAGGATAGTGTGAAAGTATTTTATGTCTACTCATGTCTAAAAAAGTTACAAAATAATTTCGGTTAAAAACTTTATAATTTACTAAAAAATTGTGTTTTCAATCGTTATTTCTTTCTGCTGACCTATTTATGCGTAACTCTCAGGTGGGAATTATGGGTAAAAATATCCTCTACAAAAAAATTTAGAAGTATTTTATGTCTAGTAATGACCACAAAAATTACAAAATTATCTTGGTCAAAAATATTAAAATTCACAAGAAATATAATTTTAATTTATATCACCCTTTTTCTTGTAGGCTCAACTTTTTGCTGGTATATATGGAAAAACATATTCTCTCTAAGGAAGTTTAGAAGTATTTTTTTTTTGCTCAGACAAGCTCCAAAAAAAAATACTAAATAATTTCGGTTAAAAACGTGAAATTTATAAAATAATGAGGTTTCTCCTTGTAATTTTTTCTGCTGATCTGTATAAGCTTAACTTATCGGTGGTAATTATCGAATAAAATATTATCAACAAAAAAGGATCAGATGATTTTTTTCCTTTACAAGCTCAACCAAATTTACAAACTGATTTCGGTTAAAAACTTGGATTTTGGTATAAAATAAAATTTTTATCTTCCTACAATTTCTTTTCTAGATCCGAAGTTCTTGCCGATAGTGATAGTAAATTATATTCTCTTTATAACAAATATAAAATCCTTTTTTAGCATTGACAAGTTCTAAAGAAAACAATCATGTTGCTTAATCGAGAAATTAGATTGGGTAAAAAAAAAATTTATTTCTGACTTATTTTTATACAAATACGTTGATGCTTACATTTTTGCTACAATTTATGAAAACAATTTCTCTCTGCATTAGAAGCAATGCATCCTCAGAGTCCCTGAAGTGTCGTCAATGTGGGACATAGGAGTCGCATAGGCAACACTTATAACTCGCGAAAGTGTCCTTTGAGTGCCGGATCGGTGTTGAACAAATGTCTCTTAAGTGTTTCTCAAGTGTCTCACGTGTGTCGCAATTGTATCGCTAAAATGTCGCACATGTGTCGCTTAATTGTCGCATATGTATCACTGGTGTGTCACGTAAGTGTCGCTTAGGTGTCGTTCAAGTTTCGATGTCTCGTAAGCATTATTCATGTATCGCTTAGGTATCCTTTAATTGACTTATCCATCGCTAATGTGTAGCTTAGGTGTCGAGATGGTGTCCTCCAAGTGTCGCTCATGTGTCGCGTAATTATGACTTCGGCGTCACCTGACTGTCACTTGTGTTGCTGAGGTGTCGATTAAATATTGCTCAATTGTCACTCAGTTGAAGCTCGAGTGTTACTTAGGTGTCGATCAAGTGTTGTGTAAGTGTCACTAACGTGTTGCACGTCCGTTGCGTAAGTAAAGCACTTATCTTTCAGTCTACCGTTATGTATGTGTCGCTCAATTGTCGTACATGTGTCGCTCAAGTATCGCACATGTTTTGCTAATGTGTCGCTCAAGTATCGCACATGTTTCGCTAATGTGTCGCTCAAGTGTCGCACATGTTTCGCTCAACTGTCACATTTGTGTTGCTTAAATATCGAACATGTGTCGCTGATGTGTCACGTAAGTGTCGCTTGAGTGTCGTTCAAGTGTCGCACATGTTTCGCTCAAGTGTCGCATATGTGTCACTCAAATGTGGTTTTTTTTTAATAATTATTAAACGGCTTGACCGATCAATTCCAAAAACTAATCAGCTCTTAACATCTAAAAACCACGTCGATCGCCACCGAGCCGGTCAAAATCGGTTGATTCGTTCGTGAGCTATCGTTGACGAAAAAACCGACAAAAAGTGTTTTTTTCAGATTACACCAAAATTTCCGGTGTAATCAATTTGTGTTCGAAGTATATCATAGAATTTAAAAAACTGCGTCGAATGCCGCTAGCCACGTGAAAATCGGTTCATTCATCCAAAAGTTATTGCGGTTTGAAAATTAAAAAAAATAGTGATTTATTAAACTCCCATCAAACTTTTGAGCTCGGTGAGCTCAAAACTACACGAAAATTAGATTTTTGAGCTCGAAGAGCTCAAAAACATCATAAGTGCAATTTCGAGCGCTTAATTCCGAAAGTAGCGGGAAGTTGCAGGGATGGCCTTCAGGGTCAACCGTTTTCCTTATTTTTTTTTATAATATTATTAATTATCATGAATAATTTTTAACAGGTTAACAAATTACCTCCTCCATTATTGTTATTATTATTATTATAATTTTTTTAGTCCAGATCGAGATTCGAATCCGGATCATTTATTTACGCGCCAAAGGTCCTACCAGTTGAGCTATCTAAGACACTAACCGTAACTATTTATGCAGTCATCTAATAAGACTGACCGAGTAATAAACACCAACGTCCATCTTATGGTAGAAAGCATTGTATCTTTAATTATATGAGTATTAACGCGGAAAAATTACAGTATATCTTCGGTATTTTTACCGTAGAAATACAATATCATTATTATAAAATGATAGTAATGTTAAAGTTTATACATCGATTTTTTACGGTAAAAGTTCTAGAGTTATATGGCAATTTCATCGTATTATTCCTGAACTTTGCAGCAAAAGTACGGTAGAAATGCTGTATAACTACAGTAAAAATACTCGCCAATATAACCACAGAAATACTGAATTATTTTAGAATTATAACGGTAAATTAATAGTAAACGCGTTAATACCATTCGCCAGCAAGGATAGAAAAGTTAAGGGAGGAGAAGAGGGAGAGCTGAAGGTAGAAAGGTGCAGCAGAAACGGAAGTCTATGATATGAAGGAAAAAGTGTAAAGGAATGGGTATGTTGTGTGGGCGATATTTTCTCTTTTGGCCTTCAGCTGTTTTTTTTTCTCGCTTGGTGTAGATAATTGTATTTAGAGGAAAAGGTAATAATAGGATTTTTTGTTAAGCTAGAGTTTCAAATTTTTTGTAATGCGAATCGGGGGTCCGTTGTTTGTGCCCTCATTATTTGGGATATGAATACTCTTATACTTAAACGGAAAATCGTATTTTTGATTAGTTAAGCGGCTATAGGACTTAAACCCCTCAGTCCAGGGGCATAAGTTTTTATTTCCTATAAAGTACTAGATTTTTTTGGTATAGTGGTAAAAAAAATATCGTTTATAAATGACACACCCTAGAGTATGTAGGAAAAGGACTCATAATTTTTTTTCGGGTACGGAAATACAAAATCCAGAAAATCATTGATTTGTCTGATTTTCAAAGATTCAGTTACAACTAAGCCTTAATAATTTGAGATCCTAAAAAGCTCCTACGACAATTTTCTACGTGATTTTCATACGCGCAGGCGCGCGTGTGTGAGTATGAGTCTGACTTGTAGAGTTAATCATTTTTCTGATTCTTTTTCACAATCTTGCCCAGTAAATATATTAGATTAAATTGAATACCAAGTTTGAATTATGTTCTAAAAAATTCAGTGCGATAAATTTTTTGGAATGTTTTAGGAATTACAAAAAAAGCGCCACTCAATTTTTTGAGCCTATTATTGCGTTTATAGTAATTAATACTGACCATTTCGTGGTGATTAGGATAATATGTTTGTTCTATGAGTGGAAAATTTTCTTTTCCTAGTCTTCTCTGAAGACCCATCAAATGTGCGAATACCCAAGGTTTATCCTAAATTAAATACATTTATATACATCTAACACAGGACGAGCTGAATGATCGTAGATCTACAATAATGTGTGTTGATTGATATACAACTCATGCTTCGGATGGGATATAAATTTTTTTTTAGATTTACGTACATCAAAAATAGTATCTACACATTGCAATCTATATTTTATTAGACCATCGCAAATTTTAAGAAGAGTCATTCAGGCACAGCCAACACGAATAAGTCGATTTTTTAAACGAATATGTACGGAAATAGTATATTACACACCTAGGGAAGTAAAATAAGAAATGTCTCAGATCACATGTCATTGTCAGCCGAGGCAAAGCCGAATATTTTTTTTGCTCGACGGGCAGAAAGTGACACTTTTCAGCCCGCAGCCCTAAATGAAATTGCCGCTTCCTGCCTTCGTCGAGCAAAAAAATAGTATACACTCCACGGGAAGTAAACAAGAAAGCCTCAGATCACATGTTTGTCAACCTCGGCTTCGCCTCGGCCGACAATTACATGTGATCTGAGACATTTCTTATTTTACTTCCCTAGGTGTGTAATATACTATTTCCGTACATATTCGTTTAAAAAATCGACTTATTCGTGTTGGCTGTGCCTGAATGACTCTTCTTAAAATTTGCGATGGTCTAATAAAATATAGATTGCAATGTGTAGATACTATTTTTGATGTACGTAAATCTAAAAAAAAATTTATATCCCATCCGAAGCATGAGTTGTATATCAATCAACACACATTATTGTAGATCTACGATCATTCAGCTCGTCCTGTGTTAGATGTATATAAATGTATCCGAACAAAATGACACTGCATATCCTCGCATATTATACTCAGTGATATCTGTAGCAATTATTATGGCGAAGTAACCGTAGGTTTAATCAAAATTTCTACCAAGTTTAATTCAAATTACACGGCATACTTTTTCGGATTATACCCAGTGTAATCTTACGCGGCATAACCAGAAAAATTACTTGGTCAAATCAGAGATTACTCTGAGTATAATACAAAAATAATTTTGTATAATCTGGAATATATTTGATATTATCTGAAAATTTTTTTTCCACAGATATCACTGAGTATAATATACGAGGATATGCAGTGTCATTTTGTTCTTTCCGTAAACTTAGATGTGAAAAGTTTTTTCCTCGGATTTAGCATTCTTTTCTCATTTTTTCATGAAAACATAATACAAAGTGATTAGAAACTTAACAAGAATCATTTTACCATTGCTCATTTTATATACAAACTCAATGAGTCTTAGATATTTGTTCATCGTAATTATTTCTTTTAACTGATTTATTTTACTACAGGCCTGGGCTTCGGCTACCCTAGTGTTCCACACTCACTGTAAATTCACGGTTAAATTGTAGTGAAGTCATGCTTGATTTACGGTCAATATAACGTATTATCAATTTAATGATTTCAATACAAGGCTAATATGAACTGTCGATTCATATGATATTCCATAATTGATTGATGAACTTACTTGAAAATTATAGATCGCTGCTAGATTGTTAACGCTTGCGATTCCTCCATACATGAGACCAAGTAAAATATTTCGATGATCTTCATTAGCATCTCGAAGATTTTGGCGAACTAAAGCAAAATCGGGCTTGAAACACCTAAAAACAAGCGAAAAAAATAATCAAATTTTGTAACAGCTAATTTATCACTCAACTACAAATATGAAAGAGAGGAAAAATAAATCTTTTAAAGGATTCAGGAAAAAAAAGGACCACTCATTGGGAATTTTTTAGTAACGATTTTCGGGTCATCTAATGAATGGTATAAATTTTCAATTGAATCACTTGCCATAATTAATTATAGTTGATTAATATGAGTCATGTAAGGTATTACCTACAATGATAAATTATCATTGAAGATCGAAAATTTCCGACAAATTAAAAAAATGCTGCAACTTCAGAAAAGACCGTTTGCTTTAAGTATACACATACTTTGTATTCCGAAGCTTCGCTTGAAAAGGATTTGATTTGAACTGTAATTGGTGCCAGACTTTACTTACTGGGAGATTTTTATAATGCTATATCTTATTTATTTATTTATATTTTATTCAGTCTTTTATTAGAAACTGACAGCTTGAAAATTTACTTTTTTATTTTCAATAACTTGTTGTAATAATTAATATTCCGATAGAGCAATCGCTCAAATTTTAATTTACAACGGAAATAATTTCAAGTACTAGCCACAGAATAAAAAAAACCAGGAATCTGCCAAAACTACTATCCCCTTGCTCGAATTTATTACTCGCCGGTGTCCAGGGTCGTAAAGGGGATAAACCAAATTTGAACCAATTTTTTAAATTAATCAACAAAATAAACCAAACTTTATTTTCCTATTTTTATAAAGAAAATGATCGTAGTCCTCTACTACTACCTTTACAAAACAAAATTTCCCGGTTTTATGGATCCGCGTTGGCCCTCGGTATGTAACACTCTGTTGCCCTTGGGGGTGTCTGGTCGACAAACCCCAATTGCCCTACTCGGCCTTCCCCCCCAGAGGGTAAGCGGATGGTCTCCGTCTCGCCCTCATCTATTTGACTATGAGCACCTGCCGTACCTCTGCAAAAGGCCTCGGTACGAGGATTCCCTAATCTCCCGTAATTCTGACTCACTTACCTTGGTCCTGGCCAGACTCTAGGTAGAGTGCTTCCTTTGTGTTGTCCAGAGAATGGTCTTCTTCTAGAGAATACTACACAGGAGACTGGTTGCCCTTTCGTGATTAATTTTTCGGCTTTATCATTTTCTAGACCTTTCTCTAAAAGTGAAAGATCTTGGAAAATTATCGCCATCTATCGCTCGCCGTCGAACTTCAAATTTTCAACAATTTAAATCTGATCAAATATCGAATTCACTCAACAATTTCATCAGATTACAATAAATTTCAAACAAATTCATTTCCATACAAAAAGTCGTTCGGGACTTAAAAAAAATAACATCCGTCAAAATAATAATTTTTACCAAAATAATTTCCCATACTAATTTCATTTCTGGAACTTAGTCAAAAAAATAATTTCACAATAAAAATAATTAACAAATATGATCAATTAGATGTTTCGAATTTATTCGTAATATTAAATTAATTCTTTATTTCAAGTAAATTAAATTTTTGTTCTTTAAAAGAACAAGAATTATCGCTACGCAGTTTCGCTTCTATTAGCTCGTCGGTTTTTACTGCGAGCGAACAAACGACGAAATTATCCACCATCTCTCGCCACGATGGCGAACTAAAAATCCGCGCGCACTTTCAAATAATTATTTCTCATAAATTTAATAAATAAATCGCAGTCAATATTTTGGTGAATGTAAGATTTTCCATTAAGCACATAAATGAGAGTATCAAAATATTATAAACAAAATAAGAAACACGAAATAAAACAAGTTAATCGATAATTCGAAACTAGGCTTAAACAATGAACAAAATCAAATTAAATAAAAGAAATCTCTCGCCGTCTGCTCGCTGTCTCACTCGCTCCCACTAGACCGTGGGTCACAAATTATAACAATTTCCGTGAAATAAATATTTATTTTACAAAAAATATAGTGAATAATGCTGTTAATTTACTCGTGGCAAAGTTTGTCCTTCACACAATTTTTTATAACAGCTGTAATACAAAAATTCTAGAAGTTCGCTTAACTGAAAAATATTCTTTGGTTTTCAAAGTATAATCAGTTTATTTTACCTCCCAAACACTTTGAGTGTTTAAAATGTTGAAGGCCAATTTCGCCCCTAAATATTTGTGGATATTGCCCAACATTTTGGGGGGCCCATGTTGTCCACTCCCCTTTCCCCTATTAATTTCTGATTTTAAACTCGTTAAAAAATAATACTCGTTACTTAAACTTTTCAATAAATAATAAATACTAGTTTAATATATTTTCCATTTATCTTCTTAATTTTAAAACTAAGTTTTATTATGTTTTATAGATTTTATAATCTTGATATTTTAAACAGACTATTCACTCCGTTTTTACACTGGTATTACTCCGTTTTTACACCGATTAACACCGGTGTTTTGACACTAGAAAATTTAGGTCCATTGTTAACACCGCTCTTTTTACAGTGTAGTCCGATCAATTCAGACTTCACGATTCTTTATACGACGTCGAAAACTGCGTCGAATGCCGCCAACCGCGTGAAAATCGTTCGATTCATTCAATAGTTCTTGCGGTTCACTTGATGTTCGATCGTGACCTGACAATTGTGCAAACTGGATGCACAATCACACGAGTCATACCCCAAGTTACGACTGGCAATTGTAAACTCAATGACATACTTCTAACGGTAAATTCAATAAAATTTACATTGTTCGCTTATTATTAAACCGCCATTCAATCACCAATAAATGTCCAAATTATTTTTTAATATTTATTACTTATCAACTATCACTTATGATGTGTAAAAGAGAATTAAAATTAATTAGACTTTTTTTTTAATATTGTTATTATAATCATTAAATTAAAAAGTTCTAATTATTAATAGTATCGTGATAATGTCAGTGAGAAAAAAAATGGGGCGATGCTTCTTGACCTGTGTCAAGGATTCTTTTCATAATTCTAGTAAAATATCGATTTGCGTATTGTTTTAAGCTATACAGTGTACAAAGTTTATTTTTTATTAATAATTGTTTAGTAAAAAAAAAAATTAGAAAAACGGTAGACCCTGAAGGCCATCCGTGCAACTTCCCGCTAATTTTATATCAGGAGCTTAAAACTGCACTAATGATATTTTTGAACTCTCCGAGCTCAAAAATACAATTTATGTGTTATTTTAAGCTCCCTGAGCTTAGAGGGACAACTTTTCTATGCTTTAGAGCTCTTCGAGCTCAAAAGTCTAATAAAACTTCGATAAAACACAATTTTTCAAATTTTCAAACTGCAGTAACTTTTGAATAAATGAATTGACACACACACACACACACACACAGACATAGTGACACCCTCTCAGGAATGGTCAGGAAAGCTTCCTAGGTCCTTAAAACGTCGAGATCTGATGAAAACTTTATTTTTTCAAAACGGGGTAAAACCAATAACTTCCTGATTTTTGAAAATATTTAATTTCCTTAGCGGGAAGTTAAAAAGTGTCTTAGCAAACGTCTATCAGACTTTTGAGCTCGAAGAGCTCATTTCATGTCTAAACGCTTAAAATTGCACTCATGACGTTTTTGAGCTCTTCGAGCTCAAATATATGATTCATATGTGATTTCGAGCTTTTCGAAATCAAAAGTATGATGAAAGTTTAATAAAACACTGTTTTTGAAATTTCAAACTGTCATAACTATGGAATGAATCAACCGATTTTTACGTGATTGGCGGCAGTCGATGCAGTTTTTCGTGTCCTTTAAAGTAATTGACAACAAAAATTCTTTAGATATGATATTTCAGAGTAATTCCAAAAATAAGAAAACTTTTTTTGGTTTTCTTTCGTTCACGATATCTCTCGAACAAATCAACCGATGTTGACCGGTTTAGCAGTGATCAACGTGGTTCTTCAAGGTTAAGGGCTGATTAGTTATTTAAGTTGATCGATGAAGCCATTTAAGAGTTATTCCAAACAAGGCACTTGTAAGAAAAAATTTATTCACAGTTTCCTTGAGAATTATCGAAATCTATCCGTCTGAATCGGTTCAAATTGTATTCAAAATTTAAGTTTGGTCAAGTCCTTTCAAATGGCACCAACCGCGATGAAATCGGTCAAGTCGTTCATAAATATTAAGCTTTCTTTTCGAGTAGGGTTCAAAAATAAGTTAAGTACCGTTTGGGAAATAAATTTAAATAAGCAACTCTTTTTCGGGAGAATTACTCGGTTTAAGCCCATTCACCAAGTAATGCTAGAGGATGGTACTCTACCTGGAGTCTGACCACAACCCAAGTAAGTATCGTGGACCGACCGGATGAAAGTGTGACTCCCGGTGCCTTCAGCTGAGGTACGGCAGGTGATCAAAAGCCGTGTAGGTGAGGGCGAGGAGAAGACTATCTACTCGCTTTAGGGGTAGAGTTTGAAGGCCCTCAGGGCTGACGATTAGTCCTCGGGGGAGGGGGGGATGTTTACTGGGAAACCAACTTGTGCTTCGTAGATGGCGTTTTTTGAGTTGAAACCGCGAATACCGTCGTGTATGTTTTAAATAGAATGTTCTAGTGAATTTGTTTACATTTCTTACATTTTCCGTATTGTTTATTGATTTTGAACCACAAATATCGTTGTATATGTGAGAAAAAATGTTCTAATGTATCCCCTTTTAAGACCCTGGACTCCAACGAGCAAATTTTCAGCCGGGGATTAATTAGATATTTATTAGAAAACGTAGACGTTACAATATATATTAGGATGTCCGTTATTTCCCAAGTTGACTTTTTTTTCGCTGCCACTCCCTGGATTTTTTAGTTCTTGACCTTAAAAAACATATTTTACGTAATAAGCTCTTAATTACTAAATTATAATAAGGTTTTTGAAACATTTTGTAACAGTTTTACCTGTTCAGGTTAGCCCCTAATCAATTTTATAAATAAACTAACAATATTAACAAAACAATATAATTATCAGGGCGCCACCAGGGTTTTTAATCACGGTTCCTGGAACCGGTCCAGAGCTGAGAAATCCTAATCTTAGGGTAGAGAGAGTGGAGGAAGGTTGCTGCTGAATAATAAATGATTAATTAACAAGATCGGCCAATATTTATTAACAATAAAAATGAAAAATTAACAGTATCTCGAGTTATAAAAATTTAACAAAAGTTCACTCACACATACACATTATCCACACTTAACAAGATCCTTATTCTCGACGAGCCCCTTTCGGCGTCTACCCGTAAAATATTATTAACAAACTAACAAACCAAACTAAACTTTTTAATCACCTGCACAGAGACCAATCATATGCAGGGGTCGTTGACTCGGCTCACAGGAGTAACAGCCCAGTGACCAAACGTAGACCTAGATACTCCTGCAGCTTATTCACACTTTGCTACAGAACAACAGCCCAGTGACCAAACGTAGACCTAGATGTTCTGCAACTCACACATAACCCACACTTGTCTCACACTCACACTACTGATTTGACTTTATTTATAAATTAATAATTGAGAATAATTTAATTTTTTTTTTTGAACGTAAAATTTAGCCAACTGAAATATCCAATCATTAGAATTTTTATGAAACAATATTTTCCAACTAACAATTAATTTTCAAATAACTTTGAACTGACATTCAACTTCAAATTCCGATTGTAAATTTTAATTCTGTATTAAAATATTAAATAGATTAAAATTCCTGACTACTTTACTAACATGGTTTTAACATGACAACAATAATTGATTAAAATAAAAGGTCTCAATGTCTTGAATTAACTTTTGCTAATTAAATTAATCACGATATAAATTTTACAATCAAGTTCAAAATTATTAACACAAGTTTAATGTTGTAAATTAATTAATTCTGACCAATTTTTCCTGTGATATTTTCGACTCAGAATAACTAATTTCTTGGACTTAATGTCCACGCTATTAATTTTTAATTTTTAGTAAATTTTAATTTAATTAATTCACGGAGTTAATCCCCAAAATCAATTGATTTTATAATTAATAATTAAAATAATTTACAACATAAAAATAATTTAATAATTAACTCCGAATATAATTTTCGAAAAAATTCAAGATAATTTTATAATTTGTAAAAATTGACAAAAGTAGAAATATTCAATTCGTTGCTAGAACATTCGCTAGCTCGATTGTCTTTGACCTTGGGTATTGGAATTTACTGCGACACAAATTGTACTGACGCTCGACCAAAAATTCCACGAGTAAAACGCTTGACGATTATTTTTCAAACGACAAAATTAATCACTTTTTCTTGCGTTAATTATTATAAAAATTATAACAATAAATTAAGCG